>CAJUYH010004145.1:24123-35285 GCA_910591685.1 Galerucella tenella | reverse complement strand
ACTTATAGTCTTAGAGAAATGAAGGCATTCCATATTAGGATACTATTACATATTTGGTGACTTTCCTCTACTAAATTGGACATTGCTATAGTTTATTTCAATGCAATAATCTTCAAACTAATTGGTGTGTATCGGATATTACAGAGTTGTACCCAAAATTGACATAATAATTGAAACAAAATTAATTGTAACTATTTGAAAATAAATTATATATTTTTTATTATTATTGATGCAATGTCGAGACGTTTGATTTATCAGCGAATACATTTCGACAGATTTAGGAAACAATCTAAGTAAAACTACAAAATACCTGTTCAAAATTTATTACCCAAACAAATAAATGGTAAGCTAAAGACTAGCAGTAGCTTAGGGGCATTGAATTGTTCGTTATACAAAATATAAACAGTAAAAAATATTACACGAACGGAATAATGATACGCTGGTAGGTCAAAGGTCAAATAAAGGTTAAAAAGTAACGTTAGGTAACAATAACGTGGTGCCCTTTCGAATTGCTCAGTTGAGTTCACTTTATATATGAAGATACTGAAATTCAGTATACAAAAAATAAGCTCATTAACTTACACCACGTTTGTTCATCTTTTTAGTAGTTCAAGTAATGTAAAAATATTATAAATATATATTTTAAAAGAAAATGAATAATAACTACACTGTACAGCCTGTACAATTATACTTATAATTATATATGTCTTTTAGGTGTTGCATACAGCTCGAAAAATACTTAACAATTGGTTCTCAAAGGTTACTTAACACTTTGACGACCGACGTCCATTTTTATGTTCAAAATGTTTTTTTGCTGATTGTATTTAGGAAAATAAAAAGTAAAGGTATAAAAATATCGTGTTCAGTTAACTGGACGCTGGGCTCCAACAACGAAATCTCATTTTGGATACCGGCGTCCAGTTAACTGGACGGCATTTTGGAAAATTTTGAGTGGCAAAAACTTTTACCATATTACCTCTAGAACCCATAAATAATAATATTTTTCTAGTAGTATCCACCATCTTGCATGGTTTCTGTGAATGGTTACATATTTGGGCGTCGGTCATCAAAGTGTTTTAAATGCCATCGCTTTGTGGTGTTGTTAAGTGGGGAAAGCGGGAAGAAAGAGATGAGGTATTTTTTTTATTTCTGGCTGTTTTATCGCAGCAAGTTGACATCATCATGAATTTGCTTAGCGCTAATATCACCAGGACTCAAACCCATTCGTATAGAATTTGTAGGCTTTTTAGCTTTTAACTGTGTACCAGCGTAAAAAGTATGAATTGAATTTGAATATTTACAATCAGTAAATTGGGTATTTCGAAATTTTGCAAAATTAGTTCTTTCGAAAGGACTTATGGGTTGATATTGTCTATAATCCAATTTTTTTCATGTACATGCACCTAATATCATTACTTCGAGTCGTATTTGCTACAATTTTATGGAAATAAAACTAAGAAACTGAATTTTGAAAATAAGTAGGTGCGAAAACACACAAGTTTCAACATCAAGTAATCGTTTTGGTTGCCCTCCAGCACAATATGGCTGACCTGTCATAGTCTCGTGCTCTGGAATGATGCCTATTTATAGTAGGTACTTGTTCCTTTTTTTTCTAAAAATACTATAGTAATTAAATCTTCTCTCTATCAAAAACCAGTCTTGATTTCCACATAACTTTTTATGTGAAAAAATAACCCAATTCATTATACTGCACATTATTTCGTAACAGAAAGTCCTTCCCCTTTGAAGATTCTCCATTAAGGTTATTGCTATATATAACATCTTTTGTGGTTAATATCTCCAACATATTGGTAATAATTTCACTTATCATTAGTTTTATTGGAGTTTTTGTTAGCCTTTTCTCCCTTTTCTTTTTATCGGGTTGTTATTCAATTAGTACCTACGTTATTATTAAATGTTCAAACTTTTTTATTTCCCTCTACAGTGTATATTTCAAAAGTACACTTTCTATACAGTTTCAATCTTACTTTCAATTCAGTTTCCATCCTCCACAAAACTAAAAATTCAAACAATGCCACCTACTGAATGAAAGATAAATAATATTTAAATTTTATGTGATACTGTATATATCAAAGTCATGGCTTAACTTACTCTTTCACAATTCAGAGCTCTCACCAGCGGTAGTAGTAAATATTTCCTACAATTTCCTTTTTACGACTCAATTTTTTTCCTGAGCTTCACGATGAATGGTTTCTGAAATACAGCGGATTATCTCTCGTGATAGGTACAAGACGTTTTCAAAAGAATATACCTATTCTTAGAACTGATTAGAGTAAGGCTAACTTAACGTTGTGTAGAAGAGGCGTCGCTAATACTTTTTTCAATACTATGATATACAGAGTGAGTTTTGTCATAATTTAATCATAATTCAGCCTTCAATTTGCTTTGGTATTGTTTTATTTTATTTTAAGGGAAAGGGTGAATGCAATGACTATATTTTCTTCCCCTTCTTCAAATGCACAATGCAAGGATATCTTCATATACAATATATCCCCCTTAGTTGGAATCATATGGAAAACTTTTTAATTTCAGGAAAAAAAGTTATTCTTCATAAAAAGTTCCGCATTATTTAAAACCCAGAATACAGTCATCAAATATGAAATTTTTAAGTCGTATACGAGGTTTGTCACAAAATATTAGTTTCACTCAAGACTTTTTGCGCGATCGATCTTTTTTGTTTATTTACAGCATCGGTTGTCAGGTCAGTAGGTTGTGTTTACTGGTTTCTAAGTCTAACACGTCGGTAAGTGATTTACTTACCGTTCAGACGTCGGTAAGTAAATTACTTACCGACTTCTTAGCCCTACATACATTCAAATGGTCCTAAATAATATATTACTTCATTCATTACACAAAAGTAACAAAAAAAAAATAAGATTTATATTTTTTTAATGAACAGAATCAAACAGAACAATATAAAAAGTAATAAATAGCATGAAAACAATTTCACCAAAATGCAAATTAAACTGATCGAGAAGTATAAATGGTATAAGCATTTCGAACGTTCGCTACTAAATTAATAAGTTTAAATATGTATTTACCTTGGTCATTGAGTATGTTTGGTCTGGTGCTCGACATTCTACAGAAAATATTGGGTCTGCCTACTTGGTTATTTAAAAATCTAGATTTCTATTGGTCAATTTCTCAGTTTCATAATGAAAACCAGTGTTATAATGAGTATCATTATGAAACTGAAAATTGGCATTTAATTAATAATTTATAGTACAGGAGCAGAAAAAGCTTATATTTAAAATCATTTATTGAAATTTGTAAATTTTGACATATTATTTGTCCAGTTTTTTCAGGCTGTTTTGAAAACTGATTTTCCTATTAATTTCCCCTAATCGTTACAGAACAAAAATAGCCTAATATTATAAAACAGTATTAAATAACACTAATAACAGTAAATTAGTGGGTAATAAAATTCCAAATAAACGAATCAATTCAAGTAAAATTGAAATTAAAGCTAACAACACCTTGTATTGCATGAAAACACAATGAATCGAAAGACTGGTAAGAGGTGGGTGTACATTTCTGGTTCCCGCGTGACGTAACTGCGCGGTAAGGACGCAATTTGTAGTAGAAATCAGCATACTGTGAGAAAGTGTATCGTGGGTCTCCAGCAAAATCATTGCCTTCGACCGGTAAACAACCCTTACCGTTCTTAATACTTAATATACTATTAAATTTGACAATATAGAAAAATGTTACTAAAAAAAGTTGTTCGGAATAAAAAATTACGATTAAATATGTAATTACATTCATTTAAATTGAAACTTCAGATTATTTTATTTTTTACCATGTTTCTATTTTCAATGAACATTTTATCTCTTGTGATTACGAAACACATGATAATCTTCCAGGTTTTCCATGTTTTTTTAATAATCTTGCATTTAAAACGCGGAAATAAGTGCATATTCATTTATTTAGCAAATAATAAAATACATTCAAACACCGTTAAAAAAAACAACAAATTAATGTTAGAAACATACAAATTTAATCTTTGATCATACTAATGCTCCGACATATCCAACTTTTTTTAGTAATATTTTTCGATATTGTCAAATTTGAAGGCACTTTACTCTTGAGTAAGATTCATATTTTTAGATAGGTAATGCAGATCTTTTTGGGAAGAATAACTTTTTTTCTTAAAATTAATAATAAAAAAGTTTTCCATTTGATTCCAACTTAGAGGGACATATTGTATAAATGTTTTTATACTTCTATCTTTTTCTTGGGTTTGTTAGTTTGGCAGCAAAGGGAACTCAAGACTCGGACGGAATTCTTGAAAAAATAATCTTTAGTCCGCCGACCCAAAAGACTTATTCGCCAACAAAATAAATATGACCCTGTCACTGCTAATACTTTCATGACTCTAATGCATGTAATTATCCCATCTCAGGTCTGGTCAGTTTCTTAGATTTTGAAAAGAACTATATTGAGAAATGGGTCGTTCCATCAGAAGAGTAATTCCTAAGAGTGACAGATTTATTTTGACGAGAACTTGTTAGCAGTACCTATGTCAATGTACGGTAGGGAAACGTGAATATGAAAGTTTTCGAAAAAGGAAATAGTAGAAAAGTTTACTATACAGGTAATGATGATTAAACAATTGTTTACTTTCATAAAAAACTTCACGGCAGCTCAAAAACCTTCCTGCGCTAATATTACCATAGTTCTGTATGACAGGTTTTTTTCGTAGCTGATATCCAGAGAAAAAATTAATTATATTCAGTTTTTTAACAAATAAACGTCCAAGATATATTTTTTCTCGAGTTGCAGCAGTCTGGAATAACCAGAAAATATTTCTCTAATTTTCCAGCCACTGCTCAGTATCAAACTCGGCATACTGAGAATAATTAAAATAAGTGTAAGTGAGAATATCCCGGGTATATGCTGGAGAAGAGACGTTAGCGGTGCATAAATTAATGAGTTAATCAACAGCCGTTGTATTAGCCTTAAATTTCATTAAACGAACAGGTTTTCGGACTTTAGTTATAATTAGTAGTAAAGGGGATTAGTAGAAGGAAGCTTGATAAATATCTTAAATATTTAATAGAATTGGAAATAATGCGATCCAATTATACAGAAACACAGACGGCTTAAAATCAATAAGAGGATCTGGGATAGGAGTGTACTGGCCAGGAACCAAAAACTTGAGAAAAACCCCAAGAATCTTTCAAGCGGAAATTTACGCCATAGGAAAGTATGCCCAGCAGGGGCTGGAATTTACTCCAGGAACCCAAGAACACAGGTTTGTGTACCATTGGGTGATGGTGTATCTGCATATCAGGCCGAGATATATGCTATCTTGGAATGTGCGCAGATAAACCTAGACAGAGGTTATGTGGATCGACGCATAACCATATACTCCGACAGTCAGGCAGCAATTAAAACCCTGAGTGGGTATACCAGCAACTCAGGACTTGCTAACGAATGTCGAGAACGACTTGCTAATCTTGCAAGGCGGAACGTGGTGCGGCTAGAATGGATTCCAGCCCACTCTGGTTTTGAAAGCAACGAGATGGCGGATGCACTGGCTGCGGAAGGGGCGGCAGCACCTTTCTGCCTCCCGGGCCCGAACCTGGGCCTAACAAAACAAAAAATACGCAAGGAGACGAAGAAGTGGCTGAGGAATCAGCACCTCGCTCATTGGAATGCTCTGCAGGGTCCTAGACAATCCAAACTTCTACTGAAGGGATGGACTGATGGACACGCCAGGGCAGCCACTGAACTACCACGGAGTAGGCTAAGGAAGATAGCAGGACTCCTAACAGGGCACTGCTGTATGAGGAAACACCTCCACAACTTAGGAGTAGAGGAAAGTTCCCTAGGTAGGGGTTGCGGCATGACTGATGAAACGTCAGTCCATGTTCTCTTAGAGTTTCCACACTGGGCTGTATTACGCAGGCGAATCTTCGGAGTCACTGTTATGGCCCCTGGAGACACAAGCAGACATCCATTGAAAAAGGTTGTGGCCTTTATTGAAGGGCTCGGCTTCATGGATGTCTAGGTAGCAGGAATGGCACAATGGGCCCGCCAGTGGCCTCAGTGTCGGAACCTTGGCTTGAGTTGTCCAAGACAAGGCTCGCCTGCACATTTAGTAGTAGTAGTAGTAGTAGTATGCCCATTTTAATAAAGGATATAGAAGGCAAAGGATCATCATCATGTCGGATAGTCAAAAAGACGTAATCAATTCCAAAATGTTATGAGAAACTCCAGGAAAACTCAATGAACTAGACAAGTACAACCATTTTGTGATATCAACTCCAATGTAATATTGGAAGAAATAGGTGAAGCCAAAAAAAGAAAAGATCTGATCATTGGAAAGATCTTTGGACAATCAAAGATACTTCTGGCTGACTACAACCTGTTGAGAACAAATCAGAGTCAGAGTAAAACTGCACTAAAAGTTTTAACAGGTATCCTAACGAGACATTGTCTTATAAAGGATTGAAATAGTGGAGGAAGGTGAATTTAGATTCTGTGGATTGCTCAGAATCCTAGGTCACAACACCTAGGAGCCTATTGGATGGACTTATCTAAATGAAAGCCTGCAGACACCCTAAAACTCCTCCGGAAAATAGGACCAAAGGAAATACTAGCCTCTGAGACTTTTCTTATGAACTAAGTAGAAATGAGAGGGCACAATAGATGTTTTAGGTATCTGTACGATTATTTAAAAAAGAAGATAAAGTAAAATTCATAAAGTTAACGAAGAGAAGAAATTTCCTAATATGGTAGAGAAAAGAAAAGAAAAACGAGAGAATCAATTCTTAATTAATTGACATTTAAAAATTAATCTCGAAACATTTTATTCGGGGACAATTTATATTATGATATTATAGATTAATAAATTTAGTCAATTTATAGTATTTTGGACTTTTAAAAAAATTTAAATGATAACTATTGTGGGGATAGAATGAAATGATAATTATAGTTGAGAAATAAAAATTCTTCATAATACAATTTAAGCAGATGCAGATCTGTAAAGAAATTGCCATTTTAGTTAAGCGTGTTATTGGTTGCGTTCATCACAACGTAGCGTTACCGAAGCGATCATCAATTTCCTGCTGAACGCGTGTTTTGTTAATTGATCACATTAAGCGCTGTGGTAAGTATCAGTCGCCATTTTTTCAATAAAATTATTAAAATACGCTACACGCTAGAGATTGATGATGCATTAACTGTCATTTATGTCATATGTTAAAAACATAATATAATAGTTATTTACGTAATTAGTGGGATATGGACATTATTAACGCACGCATGTGAAGTTTGAACGACGAGGCCGTATGCCGAGTCGTTTCTTCACATAAGTGCGTTAATAATTCCCATCCCACGTATTACGTAAAAATTTTTATCTACAACTATTTATAAGAATTTTCAACAGTATAATATCACAAAATTTTATTTAAAGAAAAATCAATCCAACGTATTGTTATTAATATTGACTGCAAACATGAGGTACTGTAGATCATATTTTGTGACCATAGCAACGAAGACAAACAAAGCTGTGGAAATAAAATAAATTAGTTATGTCATCAAATTGGCAAAGTTGAATGAACAAAAATCTATAAAAATAAGTTCAAGCGAAGACAATCTCCTTTAGGATATTGAAAATGGATTTTCCTGTGTTATTTTAAATATTTATTTCTGGTATTCATATTTTTCTTGATTCTTATTATCGCACTAGTGCGGTAATGTATTCAAAAACGCACTAATGCGGTAATATACGTCATTATAACACTGAAAATAGTGTCAAATCGTACCCCGTTACATGACAGTTGTAGATAAATATTTTTGGTTGGAGATATTTTAGTTTGTATTTCAGTGAAAATGAATGATTTCAATAATAAATTAGTATGTCAGGAAGTTCAACTCTTCATTGAATGCTCCAAAGTGGTGAGTTAAATTACGGACTGATGGATCACTCTAACAATCGCTATACCTGATCAACTTTATTGGGATGAACCGTTGAGTGATAAATGATGAACGCGACCATTGATGTCAAAGGTCATAATACTATTATAACGCATTACAGAGTCTTTGAAAATCAAAGAACAAAGACCGTTCACTAAGAAGCAATAACTACTTCCCTGACTATATGCTACGAAGGACATTGAATTTACACTTTGAAGTTAAATGGGGCTGGTACATCTGCGAGATAGAACCAACCATTTTAGTTTGTAATTTGAAAGAACAATATCACTTTTAGACCGGTTCTAGCGTATTTGCTCTTTGATTTTCAAAGACTTTGTAAGGCGTTATAATAATATTTATTTTTGACCAAGTAAGTTGACGCGTACTGAGGCCATTTTTGTTCGGATAATTGTCAATTATAAATTTCTATAAAAAATCCTACAACTACGCGGCTTCTCCCCTATTAGGAGGAACTCTTTTGGTTAAAGGAAAAATAGTTTTTGTGCAATTGCACGCGAAGTCAGTATTTCGCGTTTCCAGTAGAGTCCTCGAAATTCAATTTCGCGGCCGTTACCCATAGCAACGGCTGCGAAACCAAACGTCACTTCCAAATTTGAATATCACTTCCAAATTTGACATTTTCTAAAATAAAATACGTTTTTAAATTCACCATTTCATCAGCTATGACACAGTTTATCCTCTTTCTTCCAACTGAAAACGATTAAACAGACTCACAGTCAATGATAGATCGGGGAATTAAAAAACGCAACTATACTACAAAGACAAGGATTATTTATTGTTATTATTATTATATTTATTGAGTTTACAACGCTTTTAAGTTCAGGAGGAGTGGAAGGTACTGAAATATCGATATCAGTATCAGACATTTTGCGTTTTGTCAAGAACTGTCAAAATATTTTGTATATATTGAAACATATCATTTCCATAGCACACGGTCACATTGTTAAATAATTTGAACAGCTGTTGATTTTAGAGCAATAATATATTCATTTACAATTATCTAGTTTAATAATTGTAACGATTGCACGAAAAATAGTGTGTATGCCATGGCCGCGAAACTTTCTAACGACCTCAAGATTATCTTGCCTCGGCGATAACTGTTCTTTCGGTACTTTTAAAAGGTATTTCGCGGCCTAGGCATGCAAATAACTATTAATTGTACAAAACATCTCTCCTGTATTCTATCCTTGAAATCCATCACCTTAAATAACCACCACAATATAATATCACCGGTTGGCTAATTACTAATAACTCTTCACGGATAACGATGTAACAGCCATTGTTTGTCAATGATTGATGGACTTCTGGTTACCGATACATTGTAGAATAAATAGAGAAATCGGTATTCGATTCAATCCAGGCTATTAATAATAATGAAAACAAAAAAAGTATATTTACAATGATGAATTATTATAGGTTTGTCATCTGGTACATATAAATTAATTACTGAATTAAAGATCAATCAGTACTTTCTACCAATAAAGCAGTATGTTGATTTACATCTGTCAGTGTTGATGGATGTGAGTGTTTAACTGTTTGTAAACGTGAAACATTGCAATATAAACTTTTGCAAGAAGTAAAATTTTGTTGAAATCCTATCTTTTTGTTTTATTCAAATTCACTTTGTTTTGTTTGTTAATACAGTCCAAATTTTTATACAAATTTGTGGGAGATAAGTAACTTTTTAAACTAGTTCCGCAGGTAGTTTTATGTCTTATACTAATCGCTGAGAGCGCTGTAGGCAAGCAACTCAATAACATATGTAAATTCCAAGAAAATCCCATAGTGGGCCAATTTCCTATTGTGCGGGGTTCATTGAAGTTGGTCAAATGTCAATTAAAAGCTATCACAGGGTGTTGCGATCTTGAGAGGGCCAGGCTGTAGAAAGCAAAGGATTATTATCATGTCGAATAGCCAATAGTGGTGGAGATGGTGAACACTATTATTATTGACCGAGTACAAAGATTATTTCGGGAGTGGCTGTGCGAGGCTTATAAATGTCTTCACTACCACGATGTATATACAATTTTATTCACTACTTTAATTGAAGACAAAAATTGAAAATGATTCACAAACGCACTCACACACACACTCGTTATGTCATAAATCATTTTTGGTTGAGCGCGAATTTTAAACTAATGGCATTTATATTCAAATAATTTTATCCGGATAGATAATTTCAAGCAGCAAATATGTTGAAGAAGACAATTTCCTGGAGATACAAAATTATGTTGCACAAGTTTTTGTTGAACTACTTATCCCTGAATTCTCAAAATATTTCAATTTGTCCATTATTGACCTAGGTTAATGATAGAAAAAATTATTAACCACTAATACAGCAGTATTAGTGGTTGCAATAATTGTCAACTTCACAGCTAGTAGTGGAGAGAAACAGTATTAAAGCACTGCAAAGATGGGGGCTCGAACATATTTTTGGGACCTTGAACTCTTTTGCAGTATCAGCTCCAGTAATATACGTCCAAAAGAAGATCTAGTAGAACTAAGACAATCAAAGGTACTCCTGGAAGTTGAAACTAATAAGGTAAAATCTCAAATGAATTATGTATAAGGATCCCGAAATATTTTTTTCTGCAATCTTGAATCAATCAATCAAATGATAATTGCGTTTAAGAAATTCGTTTTATCTCTCCAAATAATTGGTGGAGGGAGGATGAAGCAATCTAAGAAGACATGATTATAACTCCAGTTTGTCTCAACTGAATTTGAAAAACTTGGTCTCGTTAAAAAGTTTTTCTGTGTTATCGGGTGTATGACAGATAAAGTCGTTTTAAACATCTGAACTGTCTAGCGTCTATTCAGAAGCGGTTTATTTTCATCATGTACCTCTATTTTTGTTGGAAAGATATAAAAAAAAGAAAAAGAAAATTTTTACATGGAAATCTGAACAGAATCAAAGTCAATTATAAAGTATGGTATAAGTATGGTAAGGAGAAAATATATGAAAATACTAGTCCGTTTTTACTACTTTCCATTCCAAACATTACTTTTTCGCCGACCTTTGCAAAAATTACATTTTACTTACTAATTTCCGGATGAAGGGTCGTCTATTTTTGAACTTTTCGTCAGCTGTGGTCGCTATGATACGGCACGGTGCGAGAATGGCTGTGACAATACTGTCATTTACTGTTATGAAATTAATTATTCACGAAACCCTCTGGATTTTACGTGTGAATAAG
>CAJUYH010004145.1:0-24023 GCA_910591685.1 Galerucella tenella | reverse complement strand
TGAAATTAATTATTCACGAAACCCTCTGGATTTTACGTGTGAATAAGACTAGATGTGGTGTGAATATTATCCAGTGTTCATAAAAAATCAAGAATGGATAGTGATAGATGAAACTTATCTTTAGCACAGCGAACGAAAAATACTTTTGTCGATTTTTAATTCAATAGTAGTAGTAGACGTTATGCAGTGGGCAGCTCGATATTTTTACACTGTTGCATTGCGTTATTTAAAGTTTTACGTTTTGTATTTGTGTATTCTGTTTTAATTATTTTAGTGTTACTCATTTCATGCCTAACCAAAAATCATTCCCTCATCCTTTTAGTAATTAAATTGTTGTGTCAATTATTTGAAACACATTTCTCCTAATATCATACTAAAAAATACCCAACATTACTGTGATCATCCACATATTGACAAAATTGTATACATTTTTATATCTAATGTTCGGGTAAATTCCATCCTCGTCTGGCCGAATACGTTCTCTCTATGCGTACTGGAAGCTCCGCCTTGTCACGAGATACCGGCTGGAGTGTACATGAATAACTATTCTCGGCAAAGCAAATTAAGGATGCGGTTGGACTAATGCTTAGTGCTCTGTTTGCACATTGAGTATCTGTACGAATCGTGCTTACAATGCTAAATTCCAGGTGTGGCATTCTGTTCACACTAGCGAGTAGTCTTGAATCGATATTGTCGATAAGCACATTCCGTTCACCAAATTCGGTTGCTTTGGAGCGACAAATAGTTCTAATTTCTGATACCCATAAGGTGTCGCCTACGTATTTTCTATCTTTCTTTGTCAAAATATCAATGTAGGCAGGCGACGTCGCTTAAAAGCGATTGCTAGTTTATATAAACGGAATGTCACCCCTGAGCTCTCAGAAGATGTGATTCCATCATCAACGTCATCAATGGTGCTAACAATGCTCACGATTTATATGTGACACATCGGGTGCGCCATTGAAAAACAGCGCCAATTTCCCAAGCATAACCTACAATCTTGCCTATTCGCTTCGAAAAATGACTACACTATTCGAGGTGTCAGTTCCTTTGGAGATGAAATTGTATGTCTTTACATCCATTATAATATTGTCATCTAAGGTTGTTATAACATCTGTTGGGGTACCAGAGAAAAGAGCTCTCTCCCTCTTTGACTAGGGAGAGATAGCCCTCCTGGTTTTAGGTTTTATGTTGCACAGGTGTTGACTGATATCATAATCCCCTTTGAAAAAAACACTAATGCCCGTATTTATTGTCGAGACTTGAGAACTAGCTCGAGCTTGAGAACGCCTTAGGACGAGAACGTATTTTATAGTCGAAATTCGAGACCCACAGTTTGAGAAACGCTGTAACTGGAGTCTTGCTCCAGGTAGCCAGCGACCTGTCTTGAGCTCGACTTAAGACGCGGTTTGTGACATTTGTTTTGTTATTTGAGGTTAGATTGTGTATTGGCTTATAATAGAATAACAATTTTAATAGTGATTAGTGAAAATGGATTCTAGAGAGCACGAGAATTTTTTGGAATTTCTTGATTATGTGGAGAAAAATATGCAAAATGATAGGATAGGATTCCAAAAAGATACATAAGGGATGCAGAAAATCCTATGGAATTTTGTAACGCGGGAGAATTTCGGATACGTTATAGATTCGCAAAAAATATCGTTAATGATATAATTTTACCTTTGGTTGTCGAAAATTTGAGGAAAGTAAATAATCGTGGGTTACCAATTCCGCCAATATTGCAATTATTAACATGTTTGCGATATTACATCATAAAATACACAATTTTGAAGTACTTCTTCTTTTTAAAAAATTTTTTGTTGGCCAACATAGAAAATCTAATTGCTACGCTTGAGATACGTCTTGAGTCTTCCCTTCGCAGAGAACTCACGAAGATTGGACTATAATATGCGTCCAATCTCGAGTCCTGAGTACGGCTTGATCAAGCACGACTTAAGTTGGAGGTTGGAGTTTCGACTATAAATGCGGGCATTAGATTCCTCAGTTCATTTTTTTGCTAACGCTGCAATAGGTCAACGGCACTAGTTGCACTTAAGGAACTCGGTTATGGACTGATTAAGTTCCAAAAGGCATTTCTTAAGGTTTGGTCAACCCATGGTTTGGATCCCTTGGTGCCAATGAAAGTTTATGATAATGGTCGCAAAATTTATACCTATACCATAAGCTGCTGGCATAACATGATGAGCATTTTAGTCACAAGATTAAGACTAATTCCTCCCTAAACAATAACAGAACCACCACCAAAATTTTTTACTTCTTGTTTTTTGACTTCATATCAGTAACCAAAAAATTGTCATTTAGATATCACCTTCCTCGGTTTGGTAACCATTGGTTGCATTAAAACGTGCCGAGTAATATGGGACACCAATAAAAAAAAGAGTAAAAGTGAAAAAGATAATCACAATAATGCCTTAAAATTAATTAGAAACCCTCACTGAGAAGCCTTCTACGCTCATGTTACAATCAATTTAATGCTGAACGATTTAATACCTCTTGAAGTGCGACAAAGTGAAACTGACTGACATAAACAAACGCCAAACTGTCACATAAAACCTCAATATCGTTTGAATGAAAATATACATCGCCGTGCAATTTACTTAAAGTAATACATATACCCGCATAACATGCAAAGCAGACAAGAGAGATAAAACAAAAAACTCTTCATAGTTTACGTTTATGGTGCATCTAACTTGGTATTGCTGGTTGGATTTGAAACTTTTATTCGTCGACTAAATTTCATCTAGATGAAAGTCGCAAAACAAACTGTTCTATTTAGCACAACTATGTAATTTATATTGAAAAGACCCTATGGCGGGTAAAGCAAAATATGTGAAACTGGAGAACGCTGAATTATATTTCGAGAGTGATTGTTTTTTTATTACTTTAATCTTTCAAACCCTCTCACATATGGTTCGTAAAATATGAGTTCCCACTAGCTACAAAGCTATATTAAGTATTAAAGGTAGTATGTATTGAATTCATTATTTACATCCCTATACCTTGATTTTTAACTAGGAGAAGCATTTTAGGAAACCTCAATCACACTAAAACTTACTAGATTGGTTCCGACTTTTCATTCGAACTTTTTGACGGGAAATATGTATTATACAGCTAGCAGTTGTTGTAGTTGTGTGGGATCAAGGCATGTCTAAATATCGAATCATCATTCGCCTCATGCCATGGCGAAAGTGGTAACCAAATGTCTCTGTTTCTAAAGCATGTTTTTTTTTTACTTCCGTTACTAACGTCACATCAAGTGTATCTTCTGTAATTTCTATTTAATATTCCGTGAAAATTTTGTAGCTCTGTGTCAAATGATATAATATAATTATGTTTTTTTCCTGAGAGCGAAGATAAAGTGTAGTAAGCACCTAGTGTCAAAAACATATTTACTCGTTCTGCTTTGCTACATTCGTGCCTCAGAAATCTCGTTACTAAAGTAACTTTTTTGACACTTGGTACTTAATATACATTATATAAATGAACACAAAACTGTCAAATGTCAGTGTTATCAAAAGAAAGATCTGTGAGAAATGGGCGGCAATCTGATCAATCACTAGGCAGCAGAAATGCCAACTTAAATTGTAATCGCTTCTCGACTATAATACTATGAAAATGTCATTGCAAGAAGTATTTACATTTTATAAAAAACATAATCCGTCTAGAATGGACCTTGAAAATTTGACAGTCAATTTTTGCAGTCCAGCCCATTACTGTCCAAAGTAATAAAAAATCACAATTTTCATAAATAGTAGTTTGTACAACTAGTTCGCAAAACGTCACTTTTTCCACGAGCGCAGAAGTTTGTGGCACGAGCCGTTATCCGCAAATCTAGCGAGTGCGAAAAGTGATTTGCGTACAAGTTGTACACAATATTTTTTCTACAAACACACTGATTAATGAAAGAATATTACAGTAATTTATATAGTCATTTTATTTAAACTTTGTACAAAAAGAACTTACAATATGAAAATAAGTAGAAAAATCAGTTGAATGTATAATTGTAAAATTTGAACAATTTTGTATTATTATCATATTATTATTATTTTGATCTTGGTTCATAATTTCTAAAATAATGCTTAATAGCTTGAAGTTTTTATAGTTAATAAATTAAAATAAATAGTTTACTCATTTTTGGTTTAAATTTGAAAATTCTACACCAATGAGAAATTCACTATTAGGTTGAATTGTACCAAAATGTTGACATGTGATAGGTAGCTTTGTTTGACATTTCGGTGCGGAAAAGTGCCACAGCGCGTACTCTTCGCATTACTTTTCGAACGGTTTTCAAAAGAATTAAGAAAAGGCTTGCTTTGCGTATAAAAATGTGTGTAGAAAAGCGTATAGGTATGCATAGTGGTTGTAGGAAAATATTTATTAAATTGGTATTTAAATATATAAACTAAGTTAATTCTGGACGAAACAAAAAGTTTTTGTGATAGACAAAACTAGTGGGTACTTATATAGACTAAGTAGAAAGGCACGTTTTTTTATTCACCGGTAGATCCACCAATTGACCAACTGCATTTTTTTATTCATTGGTAGGTTGTAGATTGAAGAAATGACGCGTTCATTTATTACTGTTGCATCAACCAAAATTGCAAACCACTCCACTGTTGTATCGAGGTGGTTGATAAATTTGGTGGTTTACAAAATGACAGCTTAACCTCAAAAAACTAACGATTTTTTGAAGCGGTCAAAGAAATGGCCTTATGATTAGAAATAAATTTAAAATGTGATAAGAAGGTATTGACGGCGCTATTAACAACGTCAGAAATTGAAAAAATCTCAAGTGGAACTATCAGATGAACTGCTACTCCGAGATCTAGAGGCAATAACTATAACACTTTTCAAAGTATCTTCATTCATTTTGTAAATTTTTGCTAATAACAGCAATCAACTTAGAAATATATTGTCAGTGGTCAGATGATTTACACAACAACTGCGTTTTTTTATGTGCCACTGATGACTCTAACATGTCGTTGCAGCGGAGTCTGACGTCATTCAACCAATGGTGGATAAATGATGTTAAAAACGTGCCTAAACCAACGAACATTAACAAGACAAGAAGGGTCACTATCCGTCGGAACTTTCATGTCCAGCTTACACAAGCGCGCCGACGATTTCGACAAATTCCTGGAGCCGTGCACGTGTTCGTGCTTATATGAGGTTGATGCAAACCTCTAGCGATTAAAACGAATAAACGTTCACTTACCAGGGTGATTTAAAAACATCTAGCAATAATTGTTATTGTAACCTATTCCGATTGTTAATGTTCGTTGCCTAAACAGAGGTGGAGTTGCACGGTGCAGTTCAGCATATAGTGCGAGTCACACTAGGCTTATTACCAGCCGTGAGTGATTTGAGGAAGCTATTGATCAGCTTGGTGTGATTACAAAATTAGCTGCAGGCACCACTTGCCGGCGATTATTTCTAGTGGCTGGACATGTTCAACTTTTGTCAACTACCTGCATTTTAAAACGATCGTGGAAATTTAAAAAATTCAGCATTTTCCGAAAATTGTCTAAAACAGATTAGTATATTTTTGTTTTTATTTTAAAATTTCCCAATAGACAAAAATTTAAATGACAAATACATTTTTTATATGACAGTTTAACAGCATTCTAACCTGGCACGACTCCAAACTATCCAATTAGTAATTTATTATAATTATCATTTCTTTTAAAGTATTTAGTGGTTAAGTATGTTATAAGAAGCCAAAAATAAAACAAAATTTCATAGTTGTTGAAGAATACGAGTTAATATCCGACTTAAAAGATCGGTTTACTTCCATTTTGTGTATGTTTGTTTATGCTGTTAGACTATATTGAAATTTCTTGGCACCAGAGGATGATGCCTTCTTGTTCCAATTCTGGAAATAGTAATAAATGAACAGCTGGGAATAATCAGCAAGGTGTTTGTGAGACATTTCCAAAAATAAGTATACGTTACGTGAATACTACAAATTGTAGATGTCAAAGATAATAGTTCAAAGGTAATAGTTCAATATCTATGAAAATCAAAGAACAACGACTTAAGGGGAATCTATCGGCAGCGATTTGACAAAATATCGAAGTATTTTTGGCAAAGAATTTTGAAGTAATGGATGTATTGAAAATTAAGAAAAAAATATATCATGTAGATTAATGTTGAACTTAGAGTTCTCATTGAATAAAAACTTTGAAATGCTAACCAAATTTTGTTGAAAAAAATATGAAAAATACACATATTAAGCAAAGTTTAAGCCCTTGTAAAGAATTAAATATGGATTGAATGGAAAAACTAATTTATAAGGGGTCTAATTTGAAGCTTTATGAATACTATAAAAAATCTCAGAATCCTCAAATTACTTATGACCGTACAATTCCTTATTGAAATTCGGTTGCTACCACTAAAATATCGGATGAAAATCCATCTCTCGCTTTTCTATCCTTCTATGACTGACATTGTCTCTCTGCTTCGGTAGTCGCGTGCCGTTCCATTGTTGATATAACGCTCGTCGGTCTCCCAGTTCAGTACTGACGATGTACGTGAACCAAAATCCGCTTGGACCGCTTGGCTACCTACATGTTGCGGAGCTATCATATTTATAATAAAATTTTCGTTATGTGAACTTAATTGTGAGGACGTAGGGAAACAAAAAAATATACAAAGCATAATTGTGCAAGGTCGAATTTGGTAGATGCCCCTTAAGCTACGGATTGTTAGAACAGTGCGCGGCGCACGACGTAAACTTACGGCAGAATCTGTCCACCTCGACTCACGTCTGCTTTTGTGTAGAGGTGAGTGCTAGGATAGATATTCAGACTGACGACTGGCGACTTAGTTCGTTGTATATGTACTTCGTTAAAAATGTCTCTGTCAAAGAATAAGGACTTGCTAACTGCATTAATTTTAATGGAAGACGAAGAAATTTTATTAGCCAGCATATAGTCTGCCATGATTAACTTAAAAATGATAGAACAATTCAACAAGTCAAGCCCACAGGCAATTTTGCTCTGCTGAACGTTTGCGTCCAAATCAAACTACATTTGACACAAGCATGAGTCGAGAGTGCGCTCAGCTAGGCTTAGTCCTAACAATCAAACATAAATTAATTCCATTACATTCATTTGAGCGTCTTTAGGCAGAGTTCGGCAGACTGTGAGTTTTGCGCCGCGCACTGTCCTAACAATTCGTACCTTAAGAAGCAACAACTTCTTCCCCAGCTAGGCCTTGCCAGGCTGTATGAAACCTTAAATTTAGATTTTTCAAATTTATTTATTCAATATTACTGACCAAAATTTCAACATCATTAAAATGATCATATTAATTATTCAACAAAAAAGTTTTGTCCTGATACTTTAAAATTAAAGTTAACAAACACCATTTGAAGCTTCCAATGGTAATAATTAAGAGTTGATACAAAAACTCAAGCCAATGTATACACACGTATATGATGAAAAAATACAGCTGTTTTGTTAAAAATATGTTATTATAAATGTAGTTAAAACTTGTTATTTTCTACGACAGTTTAAATTTGCATGTAGTGATGCTTTTGTATATTTACATTTACATGAATAAACAAAAATGACGTAGGTACAAAATTTGGTGTGTCGTTGCAAACTGAATAATGTCATAAATTTCTAGTCAGGTTAAAAATATGGTATCAGTAACGTCCATTATACAAATAACACTTAGTTCAATGTATATTTAAAAATGGAAGAGAAATAAAGTAAACAACGAATATCTTCCTTGTGGCGTATTCATAATTTTTTTTGGTAAATCAAACCACAATAAACTAGTTGTGAGGCGTTATAATCGTATTGAACTATTACCTTTGATATCTACAATTTGTAGTTACATAACGTATAGTTATTTTTGGAAATGTCTCACACACACCTTGCTGATTATTCCCAGCTGTTCATTTATTACTATTTCCAGAATTGGAACAAGAAGGCATCATCCTCTGGTGCCAAGAAATTTCAATATAGTCTAACAGCATAAACAAACATAGACATAATGGAAGTAAACAGATCTCTTAAGTCGGATATTAACATGTATTCTTCTACAACTATGATATTTTATTTTATTTTTGGCTTCTTAGAACATACTTATCCACTGAATACTTTAAAAGAAATGATAGTTATAATAAATTTCTAATTGGATAGTTTGGAGTCGTGCCAGGTTAGAATGCTGTTAAACTGTCATTTAAAAAATGTATAACTATCACATAAAAAATGTATTTGTCATTTAAGTTTCTGTCCTGGGTATTTGGGAGTAATAAATTTCAAAATAAAAACAAAAATATACTAATCTATTTTATACAGCTATCCAAAAAAGCTGCATTTTTTAAATTTTCAACGGCCGATTCCACGTCAATTCAACGAGAAAAAGAAATGTATGTCTTTGATTTTCCTGGAACTTTGAGACCATATTCTATTTGCGATATCATGAGAAATCGTGGGTCTATTGAATAAAAAAAAGTATTGGCTTCTACTTCCTTTTATTTAAGTATTTTCTTAGTAGGTATAAATTGAATAAAAGGTCAGTGACTACTTCATGTAAAAGGGATTACTTATGGCCATAAGCAGGCTCTTCTGGTTTGAAGTACTTACTTAAAATATAAGAATTTTTCCAGTACTGGCTTATTTTTATTTGAATAAAAATAAGATCTGTCTCAAATTAGTAAGTTATAACTTGACGATTTTTAAGCTACCTAGAAAGCATCCTTTTTTCCTACAGTAATTGCTAGTATATTGTTAAACATGGTGGACTTCATAAATGTTCGTAACAGGAAGAACTGTAGGAAGAGAAGAAGCATCAGCCCAAGCAAATCTAAGCTCTTGTTGTTATTTAAGATAAATAAATATTCTATTATAATCAACTAGTACTAGTCAAAATCAAACAAATAAATATATTTGACCCAATCAGTTACTGAAAAATAGAACAAATAATTATTTGCTTCAAATCTCATCGAAATAAATATTTATTTAATCTTATTCAACTTGCTGAAAAATGAAACTAAATATTTATTTGGCCAAATTCACTCGGTTTCAAATTCAAAGACATATTTATTTGCTTTAAATGGCATACAAATAAATATTTATTTCATCATACTTTCTGAAGAGCAAATATCAAATAAATATTTATTTCATCATACTTTCTAAAGAGCAAAATCAAATAAATATTTATTTCATCATACTCCCTTAAGAGTAAAAATCAAATCAATATTTATTTACTTTTAACTAAATATTTATTTAACGCTAATCGCCCAATGAAGGATTTAAGCAAATATGTATTTGCTTTAAATGTATTTATAGTGTGTACAAGTTATAGTTAAATAATTGGTAAAAAAGTCATAGCAACCATGCAATTGCATTGTGTATCGGTTGCTATAATATATTTATGTACTTGTTTACCAATGCTTTATAATACACTTCCTATACCTAGTAGTAAATGTTACATATATAAGTTATTTCGATATCACGAAAAGTTTTTTCAAATAAATCAAGTTATCTGTACAAGTCAATTAGAAATATACTGGGTGATTTATTCTGGAGTAATGGTGCATCCAGTATATTTCCAACTAACTTATGCAGATAAATCGATATATTGGAAAAAAACTTCTATTAAAAGCTGTTTTTTTGGAAACCTAACAAGTAAATTTCTAGTGTAACTTAGTTTCTTTAATAGTTTGTGTGGTATCAAGGTAAAATGTAAAGTAGAAGAAATAAAAAAAATATATTTTATTACTGCATTACTTACATAAAAATGCATGTAGTACATTGCAAAACTTCTAAAGTCTAATGATATTGAGATCAGAAAAAGTTCACACCATGTAAATTTATTCTTGACATATTTTAGATTAAGCACCGAGGAAGCAAAAATGTCATTTCTTTTGAGCCAAATCGTCTTAAGCTGCTTCTGTAACACCTAAAATACAAAAAGTTATATATAGCCACAAAAAATAAAAAAATTTAGGTAAAAATGCAGTATATTAAAATCAAAAACCGACCTGTTTCAGGGTTTTTGTAACAACGACGTAGTTTTGAAATTAGGTATAGGCTGGCCAAAACCTCGTGAGCCACCCATTTTTTATTTAAAAAACCTAATATGAAATTCAAGTGATTTAGATTAAATATTATGTGTTTAATTTTGTGCAGGAAATATTGAAAATATGACATTGTACTTTCATTTTAAATAAATTTCTATTTAAATAAATCTAATAAGTGATTTAGATTAAATATTTATGTATTTAATTGTGTACATGAAATGTACTTTAATTGTACTTTTGTTTCAAATAATTATTTATTTAAATTAAAGCTAATATGAATTTAAGTGATTTAAATCAAATAATTATTTATTTAATTATTTGTACGGGACGGAAAAAAAGATGGCGCTTAAGAGGCTTAACTGACCGCTTTCGTTATATGATACCTTTGTCTGAATCTTTGTTTATAGATAGATGTTTAGAAAAATAAATTATCTTGACATTAGTATACCCATTTCTCAACATGGCAAGTTTCAAATTATTTTTACGCTTTAAATAAATGATCAACCAAACTAAGAAAGATACCAACTATAGGTATTCGACATTTTGATTCAAGAGCCATGCCATCAGCTTTCCTTTTTTTAAATTATAAAATTGGCAATAATCATGTTTCCCAAAATTAATTTATGGTAGAATGATGATTCAAATAAAAAATAACGAGCATCAACCTATCTAGAATGTATAAAGGTACAAATTCACTTACCTTCAAATACTTCCCACAAATGAGGTAGATTCCAACCTTCCAACAATAATTTTATATTATCCATCTTATCCACCAACGCACATAAAAACTTTACTTACACTGCAAACTGCACTAACAACAAATTAATGTAATAATTATTCTCTACAATCTGCAAACACAAAAACTACTTGTTGCTCCTGTCCCTGTCGAATTTTGTCTACACTCTACGCACGCGTAACAGTTATATAGTTTACAGGGAAGAATTATTTAATTCAAAGATAACTGCCCAAATAATAAATAATTATTTTTAGGATCCAAATATTATATTATTTGACGATGAAACTGCAATGTATTTAACTTCACCCTATAAATTTGTTTGATTATGTTATTTATATTTTTTGATGCCAATAATTATTTATTTGGCATTAATATTTTGATTGTTTGCTTCTAACTTATTTGCTTCAAAGCCTGCAATATTAGACTCAAATATATATAATTCAAATAAATTTACAAAAAAAAACAAATAATTCAATGTATTTTATACAAATACATTTCTGTTGATTTGAATAATGTTTATTTAATACCAATAAATATTGAACAAATAACTCATTTATTTGAAAAAAAACGATCAATTTTATCAGTGTATATATGAAAATAAATGAATTAAAATGAGGTAATACACCGTGGATGAATAGAAGGATGTAGCAACGGAACCGTGACGTAACTGATGCTGTGACCTACATTACTCCGTTGCTGGGACAATGCTTCGGTGCCTGTCGAGCTCAATATGTTTACGTGAAGGACATGATGAGACTAAAAGGATAAAAACGCAGAGCAGTACTACATTTCTAAATTAAGGATTAGGGATAATAAAATTAACGCGATTCATTAAACCAGATTGAAAAGAAACTGCTTTGATGCAACATAATAAAGTATAGAAATTGTTGACTGAACAAATTTTAACGGGAAGTTCCGTCAATTTTAAAAACTGACGTTACTTTTAAAGTAATTACAAATATACTAATAAATATTCACTATACGTACATTTTCCCGATTCGACAACACCGCTTCAATTATTCTCAATGAATCGATGATGAGGAATTTTTTACGAAGCATTAAATACAGAGATGTATTGCAAGATTTTATTGGTTAAAGCATGTGCAGTATAGTTGGTAAGGTTATAAAATAAATTTCACGTGGAACACAATTTATTTGATATTTTTTCGAGAAGGGGAAGGGAATCTACCAAGATTCTCGAGATATTCACCTGCAATTTGTAACGTTGCTGGCCCAAACCATATGAATATGAATTATGGTGATTAGAAAGAGATGGTGTGTATTCTTTTGACTATCGTAGTATTAAAATTTGGCAACGCCTTATAAAAGTCACAAAAACAGTGGCATGTTAACAGTATCTCTGTTTCACTCAAAAGAACATTCTCATACCATTATTCTCAGATATTCTGTTTCACATGCCATTTTTCACGCATTTTTGAATTTCTCAGCGCTGCACATGTACTACATTTTTCCTAATTATGTGCCAATTGTACTGGACCTATGTGTCAAACTTCACCGCTAACAAGAGCTGACTAAAACTGGAATCCAGCAAAATATGGTTTACCTTATTAGATTTATTTCCGGATTGAACATTCACTGAAACCTAAAATATCAAAAGCCCTCTACTTACTCCGAATCAATTCCAGAGGAAATTATTCAAAATAGAACAAAACAGCTTTGATGTCTCACTTTTATTTCAGTATTCTTAATGTTTCATGGGATTAAAGTCAAAAAAAGGAACACATTTTAAATAGTCAGCCATTTTGACTTCCTCTTTTCACAAACCGCATATTATGTCCGGCAAACTGTTTGTACCTACGTCAGTGCATTCCTAAACAACACACATGTCGATCACAAGGGATGTTTTCAAATGAAACGCGAAGTGTAAAAAGTTACGGAAGCTACTCTGACAATGCTTTGAACGTTTCCGGAAAAAAGTAAAAGGGTGAATAAAGGTATATAAATCCGAAATTCACAAAAAAAGCAGAATTGCGACTTTATGAATATACAAAAATCAAGTGGATCGTCCAGAGGCAAAAATGTTTGTAAAAACCGTTTCATTAAGATTTATACACCTATATTTTCCTATCCGATAATTAACAAAATAACAAGATATTTATCATTCCACAAATCAAGATAATATTAAATATTCTTAACAAAATTGTCTCCCCACTTAATTGGCATCAAGTAGGCACACACTGCAAGCGTAAGAACTTCACACAATAACACAACGAAAAGCACAACTGCATCAGAATTACTGTTACCATAGATATCGAGGGAGCGTTTCATGAAACAACCTTTCCAACAATTACCCAACAACTCAACTCCAGGAATGTACCTCTGGTAGTAGGAGAATGGATACTCAAGATGCTCTCTAGTAGAGCAATAAGTATCAATGTGGAAGACATCACAGTAAGAGGACTGGTCATGAGGGGATGTCCACAAGGAGGAGTCTTATCACCCCTTTTGTGGAACATAGTCCTAGACACCCTGATTAATCACCTCAACAACAATGGATTCTACACAATTGCATACACAGATGACATAGTTATCTTGCAGACTGGCAAATTTGTGAACACACTGTGCGACAGAGCGCAGGATGGGCTTAAATTAATTGTAAAATGGTGTAAGGAACACTCACTGTCGATCAATCCCAGAAAGACTGAGATGGTCCTTTTCACCAGGTTTGAAACCTCCCGAAATCTTCAAAAGCAAACTAATCTTTTCGGAAGAGGTGAAATACCTTGGTATTACCCTCGACAGGAAACTAACATGGAACTCTCATCTACACAGCAGAGCAAAAAGAGCATATGTGGCTTATGACCAGTGTCGGAGGACAGTGGGACGCACATGGGGTCTGTCACCCCGTGTGGTCACCTGGATCTACACTGCAATAATAAGACCCATGCTAACGTATGGAGCAATTGCATGGGGACCGAAAGTTCTACAAGCAACAGCCATCCAAAAATTGTATCAAATACAGCGAATGGCTTGTCTGAACATCACAGGAGCCATGAGAACAACACCAACCGCAGCAATGGAACTAATTACTGGTCTTACCCCTCTGGACCTGCACGTCAAGGAGGTTGCGTTAATGGCCATGGTACGATTGCGCAAGGCTCGTGTAAACCCCGAAGTAGGAGTGGGCCAATTGAGGTTGAACCTATGGCAGGAAGCGCTCACTGCGCTACCTCTGCTGCAGGCAGCCAACGATGCAATTGAACCCAGGTTTTTGTTTAACAAACCCTACAAAATTCAAATAAAACAGAACACAGAGCCAGATGCTGCAAATGCAATACGCATTTATACAGATGGTTCAAAAATGAAAGAAGACTCAGGATGTGGAGTTTACTCGAGAGCACTAGGCCTAAAGATTAAGTGGGGAATGGGAAACAATACCAGCGTGCTTCAAACAGAACTGGCTGGTGTCTCAATTGCCACAAAAGAACTAACCAGAAGAGGAATTTCTGGCAAAAACATAACAATCTGCATATGGTTTTAAATGAAACTAACTGTTTTTAAATGACTCCACAATATATTTGTAAAAATGTGTAAATTGCAAGTAGATTCCACAAGTAGATTCCACGAAGTGAGGGTTTATACAGTTAACTCAATAACAATCTGCACTGATAGTAGACAAGCCCTATTAGCCTTAAACAGACAACGTGTTATATCGATGCTAGTACTAGAGTGCCACCAAGATTTAGCTGACGCCTCGGCAGATAACAATATTATCCTGAGGTGGGTTAAAGGGCACGACAGGAGTAAAGGAAATCCTACGACACCTACGGCCTAACGACTTCGACAATTGCGGAACTAGCCAAACGTTACACCCATGCTCAATCCCTTAAGAGATGGGATGGAATCAAAGGATGCAGTCTTGCCAGGATCACCCTGGGCGACCCTGGAAAGCTGGCGCCAAAGAAATATTTGGCGATAACCAGGAAAAACCTACGTTTAACAGTAGGATTTCTGACTGGTCACTGTCAACTAAGGAAACACCTCCATACTATGGGGCTAGTGGACACACCTCTATGCAGGATGTGTGAACAGGAAGATGAAACTGTCAGGCATGTCTTATGCGAGTGTCCGGAGTTATCGTCAATAAGAGAGTGTGTGTTCGGTGAGTCTTGGCCTACACCTGCTGATATAAAGGAGATGTCTCCCAGTGACCTGTCCACCTTCCTGAGAAGGACAGGATGGACAATGACATAGGAGGACAACTCCTCGAGAGGATGTACAATGGGTCACATGTGGCCTAAGTGCTGTGAGCCTACACACTCACCCTCCCCACTCTACAGATACAAAGATACAGATACTGTTACCAAAACGTCACGTAAGAACTTTATCTAGCAAACCAAAATCTCAAACAAAATCATGTGTATGCTGATACTGTGATTTCCATTGGGGGAAATATTTATATCGTCGGTAAACTGTAAACTGTTAACGCCAATACGTCATAATACCCTTTTGTGGGCCAAAACTCTTTTGCGGAATCAGCTCCAATGTAATATTGCAAGAAATAGGTAAAACCGAAAAAAATAGAAGTTCTGACCATTTGGAAAGATCTAATAGGGCTTAGACAATCAGAGACTCTTCTCGGTGAATGAATAGGTCAAAGTGGCATAGAAGAAGAAACCTCTATCCACATATCTTCGATTGGCACAGCAATTCAGATTCCTAAGGCACAGCACCTGTAAGATTACTGGATGAAGGAGAACATTCACCTAAGTTGAAAAAAAAAACTCTGGAGTGTCACCTGTCCCTGATCGAAGCCTGTATCAACAACGAAGTCACTCTAGGCTGGATTAAGGGCCACAGTTAATCGAAAGGTAACCACATTGCCGACTTACTAGCCAGGAAAGCAGCCTCTCAAAAACTCTTGGGACCTGGCACTTTCATTGGTCTGTCGGCGTCGGCTATGATTGACATAATAAAGGAACACTCCCTTGATAATTTTAAGGGTAGATGGGACGATGCAGAAGGTTGCAGGCCTGCCAAGGAACTGCTGCAGTATCCGGACAGCAAAGTAGCCAAAAAATACGTGACTATGAACAGACAGAACCTTCGGACAGCCACGGGTATTCTGACCGGTCACTGCCACCTACGAAAACACCTCTACAGACTGGGTATGTCTGACACTTCACTATGTAGAGGATGTGAACAGGAAGATGAGACTGTTGAACATATTCAATTTAGGTTTTCCGTATTCGGCGAGTACAGGCTAACACAAGCCAGCATGAGGGAGCTTCCTTCCCTCGACGTTATCGCCCACTTCAAACAAGTAGGCTGGATGACGAGCCAGAAGGAAGTCTGAACCTCAGAAGGATGCACAATGGGCCAATTGTGGCCTAAGTGCTGTGGGGGTCACCCACCCTTCAAATTCTTACAGATACAGATGTCACCCCAAAATACATACGTACAAGGATACATACAACGTCATTCAACTCCATGAAAAACTTTCCAAGTCACAGAGAAAATACTCTACTACGCCCTCCAATTAAAATTTAAAAATTGAATTTGAGAAGCTCACAAGGGAATACAACCACTCGTCAAAGATACTTCAAGACTTTGTATAACGCACATAAGACAGCATCACAGGAAGTTCAGGAAAATATTCGAATGATCAATGAAATCCTGAACCTGCTTTTCAAAGAAGAGTAATTAATTTTTAGAAATGTTTGAAATTCTGAAAGGAATATTTGAAAATGATACTGGTCAATGAAATATGTAAATTCAACACGCCAATCGCTAGTGGTTCGCCGACTAAAGATTTACGGCGCTCGCCAAATGACGCATGCCCACCTCAGTCAGTTTTCACTTCTACTCTCTCTCTCTCTCTAGCCGGTGGACAGTTGCACGAACTATTTTTTTTGTTGCGTAGTTATTCTTCAGCGACAGAACACATGCGCTGTTTAAATTGCTTGTTTCCCGCTTGGCGATTGGAGTAAATTCTATGGTTCGTGAAAAATCTGAGACGGTATATATTTAAATATATAGAATAATTCATATACAAAAAGATGATTTCTTATTTAATAAATACAAAAAGATTAGGTAATAAAAAATATTCACTTAAGAACGGCAAATTTTGACAAACAACAGTCATGATTTGTATGTTTACGTTTTTCAATAGGATGCATAGATAATTCGCTGCACGATCCTTACTTTCCTCTCTCCACAAGCTTGTCAGCGATTTTTAAGTGATCGACTATGTAAAGTACATATTTTTATCTCGTCAATCATTCACTGGCCGAACGATTCTTCCGGCGTTTCGCCAGCGATTGACTATGGACTCCACTTTTTGAACTAGAGTTGCTTATCCACTGAATGACTGATATGTGTACCCGGCACCAAAAGCAACAAGCCAAGCAAGACGAGTAACTTATGTACTTTAAATAAAATTTTTATTAGTTAAACTTAGTTTACAGACATTTCTTTCATGTTATAAAAATTGAATATTTCTTCGATTTTATTATCTCCAGATACATAAAATGTTGCATTTTTCATAATCTTTATGTTATAAACTTCTTCAAATTACTTTAATTCACATATATATTATTCAATGTATGTTCCTTGTGTTGTATTCATTATTCTTTTTGTCATTTGTTAAACTCTGATTGTCTAGTTGTCAAATTTTTTCATTGTGTCAGATATAGGGATCATAATTTATAAAAAACTATTCTTGATAACGGTAGCTAAAGCTCTCCCGAAACGTTGTGCTGAAAAGAAATAAAAATACAAAAAAATATTGTTGTTTCCTTTCCCAACAACTTGACAAAAATAATTACTTGACCTGTAAAAATAAAAACAGGTGTTTGAACACAAGTGAAAATTGTGTTTGTTGTTTTTCACATTTTGCTTGTTTCTGCAATTAATAATAACAGGTTCCAACAATTTATTATTAAAAGAATCAGTTCCCACATTCTCGTCTATTATTCAACTATGTGTTTTTACCATTTTTTAAGTATGCTGAATACAGTTCTACGCCTTTTAATGTAGAGGTTTCAGACCACTCCATTTTTTTCCGAGAACATAAAGTAATAAAGTAATTATTTTTCATCAACTGATTAATTTAAGGTACCCTCTTCTAAACTTCAACTTTTTAGTAGACCTAAAACAACTTTTCACGCATTTTTTTGTGTAAAAATTATAAAAACATTCATCACTTGAAATTTTTCACTCCGCCGTTCCTTGCGTAACATTTTAAGAGCTTCTCATACCAGCGTGAAGCACAGCGTCTTTTCCTGACTTGTCTAATTTAAAATTTGATACATGTGCTCTATTAAGAAGTTCACTAGCACTTTTAGTTTGGCGACAATTTTGCAGCTTTAGTTTTAGTATAAATCATATCTATTGAAAATATATAAAATATTAATATTGTTTAATCTCGTGTCACGGTATTTGTTTTCGTACTCATCCGAAATTTAGGACTCAGGACATGACAAAGTAGGTATAAAATATAATGTTCCGCCGCGCTTTCGCAAGCTACAGCATTTTTCACGGATTTCTGTATATTTTAAATTCATAGTTCCGCCGGCAGATCTCCAGTCACATAGTAAAAAGGAAGGATATTAAAAGATACATTTTTTTGTTGAATTTGTACTTCATGTCCTTTTTTTTCTTCCTTAAATAGTAAATTTGGAAATGTAAAATTGCTTCAGTTGTGGGGTTTATTTCTTATTGTTCGAGCGGCCAAATTTTTGTTTTTATTAACATCCACTCGCCCTTATAACTACTCGTACATAACTTGTCTTGTAAGTATACTGTTAGCGACCATGCCATCTAGCGCATATTGGCCGAATTCTGTCTTTGTTGTACCGGATAGAGTTGAGCTTTAAGAATAATTTGACATCAAATCATTTAAAAAAAAAATTGCATTTGTCTCACTGTTTCTCCAAAGGTGCGATTGAAGTTTATTTGTATTCTAATCGTTTTTATCAATTTAATTAATGTTTCTTTTTTGTTTCAGGTGAGTGTTAAAGAACATTTGATAAATGGTAATCAAAGTAAGTTTTTAAAACTTCATGCTTTTATAGTAAATTAAAACTTTCTCTGGATAATATACTTATCAATAAACTAAAAATTATACTATGAAATTTCATTCAATACGTCTATAAAATCATTTACTATAACGTAGTGAATTAAATTATATTAGGCCAATTTTTTTGGTACAACCACTCGCGGTGATCTGCTTAAAGCCAATTTCATTTAATCCGGACCTGTGCGATTTCAATATAGGTCACAAACGTTGCTGACAATAAACCAATGAGGATTGATTGACATCAATTTGTTTTAATGGCTGGTCTCTTAAAATAGGTACATTTATTATGCGAGGGCTATTTGCTTTGATTTAAGTCCTTACAGTATTGCCTTCGATGTTCAAAATATTGTTATTTAATCTGCTGTTCTATAGACGAAGATCTATCATTATTTGTTTTGGATTGTCCTTTTGCTGATGTTCGAAATTTTTTTTAATAATGTCTGAAATCGTGTCTAAACTGCTAGCTATAGACAGTTATTATTATCAATGGATCGAAAAGGCGGTTACTTAATAGGGATGCTCTATGGTTTGTTTCAAAAAGTACATAGAGTGTTGGAATGCAATATCTCTTCAACAACCAAAGGTTTATCGGATATCACAGAGTTAAACCCAAACTTGACAAAATATTTTACAATTTAATAGTATCTGGAAACTATTTTATTTGATAGTACAAAATTTTATGTCTTATAATTTTATATTAAAATTGTTCCACCACTAGTTTCCTCTTATAAACTTAATAATTGTAGCATTTTTCAATAGTACCTACTTACCTAAAGTTATTATTAAATAATAGTAAAATATTTCGTCAATTTTGAGTACAACTTTGTAATATCTGATAAACATTTGGTTGTTGAAGGATTATTGCATTCCAATACTCAATGCACTTTTTAAAACAAACTGTAGGCAATAGCAAAAGCGGGAGAAAAAGAGAAAAATTAACAATTTTGCATTATATCGTTTTATTTTCAACTCTACAGTATAAATCCTTATAACCAAGCGTGTAGAGAATCAAATTTCTTACAAGTTTGGCCTCAACTGTGGTGGAGGAAAATGCGAGAATGTGCCACAACTTCGAGATGCAATTGACGGAGAAAATAAAGTTAATAATGGTAGCGATATCGACGATCCTGTCTCTTCAGCTTTTATCTTTGATCTTTGATACAAGCATGGCGTATTAATTTAGCAGGACTATCGTCCAAAAAAAGGATAACTACATAGTTCCGCGAGAAAATAAGCCGTATTTTAATAACTAAGTAAGAGAAGATCGGTCCACTGGGGATATTATCACGAATACGCACCATTTTTAACTCTGAAAAAAGTTTACAGTTCTCTTTTTCTTTAAGATTGTAGCAAATTTAATTACCTACAAGTTACTTAATGGTTTGTCTTTATCACGCTATTCTGTCTTTTTATCTTCGCCGAATACGAATTGCTATGGACTGCGGCTATTTTTGAATAAAATCTTGTAGTTTTATACTTATCGCAAAACAAGTCATGTAGTACTGCCCCTTTGAGCAGTTTGTAGGCTTTGTGTGTTTTTAAATTTCTCCTTTGTTGTGAAAACGTTGTTGCTGTTTTTTTGGTTCCAGAGTTCCAGAGTATAACCTGTATCTACCTAAAAGTGATCTCACTATAATTGATTTTAATCTCAGAATACGTTACGAATAATAATGGAAACAAACAAAAACAGATTTTTCATTTAAGTTATTCCACAAAAAACAGATTCAATAAATTTTTCTGTTCTGCTTTGGTAGTCATTACCTACGAGCGTTAAAAGGGGGATTTTCGCACGAAGTTCATTCTCACTTTCCGTTACATAGTTTTCATCTAATATAACAAGTTTAACGAATGTGTGTACGATTTTAAGACCCCTTCAATTTACCAAATACCCCAAAATTCCCTGGCTGTCGTCTCCATTACACAACTTTCTAGAACTCGACTGATCCCATGAGAAACGAAACAGTTTTCCGCGAAAACGCCCGAAACAATGTTCACCTCATAAATCGTTATATTTTCAAATATTTCTCACATTTGTATTCCATTATGCGGTAACAGTGGTTTGTTCAGTTCATATTGACGGGGTGTAGGTACCTTCAATGAAAAAAGGACAGATCAAATGGTTTCTAACCAAACCCGCCTACACATTGACTTTTTTTGGACGCTCTGTATACAAAACTCCCCAAAAAAGGTAGAACGTGTCGCGGGACACACGGTAGGAACTTCAGTTCCTTTTAAGCAAAAATTATGTAATACATCTGACGTTATAGATAAACAATTTGCATATTCCTCGGTGGTCGAGTAGTAAGCAAACCAAAATCTCACGCGGTAGCGCCGGGTTCGATTCCTCGTGAAGAAGTTTTTTTATTGTTAATTTTATTTTTAAATAATTATTCTGCTTGATATTAATAACGACAACAGGTAGACGTTTGAAATATTCAGTATAATATTCATTATTATAGATAATGGTACGGTACCCTTCATGAGGGAGTCCGACTGGCAACATCTACTTATAACAGCATCGTATATTTAAAAAGAGAAACCGTGGCATTATACGATTTGGTACACTTACCACAAAAAAATTAGTGGAAACATAAAATTGAATTGTTAAATTTTCAATTTGAAGTTATATTACAGTTTATAGAAATTTTTATTTTCTAGATTTTTTCTTAAGTGGGTCAAAATATGCTGTTCGACTCGTGTGGATATGATGGCCATATCGCACTTGAACGATTGAGCACTCCGCCTACGGCGTCGTGCTCAAACTTCGTCCTCGTGCGATATGGCCATCATGTCCACACTAGTTGCACAAACTACTATTTCTATCAAAATATGCCCTTTTACATTTCAAAACAAACCTGCCAAATGTCAAATCAATTTATCCATCCATTTTAAAGTTATCGAATTAAAACATTCAAGTTTTCAAAATTTCAACACCCTGTATTTCGAAAAGTAAATGTGCTAGATACTTTAATCCTCATCCTCATCATTTTGTCCAATTTTACGAGAGGAATCTACATGCAAACGTTGTAATTACCCTTAACGTTCGAGATGCTTATACCATTTTTTGCGCGATCGTATTGAAATAAATTCCGAATAAAATAATTTAAATTTTTTCGAAATGAATAAAATGTCAAAAGTGACATTTATACTTCTCGATCAGTTTAAAATATATTTTGCATTTTGGTGAAATTGTTTTTATGCTATTCATTACTTTTCGCCGTCTGAACAGTAAGTAAATCACTTACCGACGTGTTAAACTTAGAAACCAGTAAACACAACCTACCGTCCTGACAACCGATGCTGTAAATAAACAAAAAAGATCAATCTCGCAAGAAAAATTATGGAAATAATAGTAAAAATTTATCCGAACAAATTCAAGTAGATCACCAGCACTGCGAATACCAGCTTGGCATAGAATTTTAATATAGCATCTTTGGTTCAATGGTAGAATGCTCGCATTCCACGCGGGCGGCCCGGGTTCGATTCCCGGCCGAAGCATATGAATCGCTGCTTCGTAAACGAGAGAGAGAGAGACTCAGGAGAGAGCACACGCAAGCAAGGCACATAACGAAGCAACGTAACATAACGTAACGCAACGGTCAGATCTTTTGCGTCGCGACCCCCGGTCGCTGAAATATAACCTGACGTGAAGAACTAAAGTTCCAACAGTGCGGATTACAATTTGACTAGACCATTGTGTCCATTATTCACCCTCCTGCAACTGTTTTACAATATTGTAATCGTCTATCAAAATCATCATCAGGCAATTCTTGGTATAGACTCTTTGTATAGACTTGAACATCCAGTTTTATCCTCATTAGCTGCAGTTTACCAGATCTTGAAATATCCATCACACTACCACTTTCATTTAATTTGTTTATTAATCCCGTCACTGTAGTCTACTAAAAGGAGTGCTTTTAGAATTGAAATCGTTGAAAATATTAGCTGCTTCGTCATAGGAACATTTGCGATCACCATATTCAATTAATATTAAAATTTTGATTCGTTGTTTTTCCGATAAATTTGCCATTATTCTTAATTTACTTTTAAAAGTCTTGCTTATTTGAAATTAGTATCACTATCAACAATTTATACATAAATAATTCATTTTAACAATCTACAAGGTCATATCATTACTACAGTACAATTTAAATCAAAAACATTAAACATTTGCTCTAAAATGTGCAGAATAAACTCACATTCATCGCCCTAGAATTTCATAACTTTCACTTCATCTGTTTCAAAGACAATACCCTGGTACGAGATTTTTCAGCAACGCTGTATAGAGTGATGTGTTAATCTTAATTATATGTACATCACACTTGTATTTTATACTATAAATCTTGAATAAATTAAATCTGGTAACGCTACGAGAATTATTCCCAAGAAGAATAGTCGTATATACCGGAAATAGACTGAATTACGCTTTCTCCACCATTCCCTATCCGTGACAGAATTGGCACAATGTTATCTCACTGCTAAAGGTAGAGGAAGTTATTTTTTAATGCCGTGCGAAATATTTTATATTAATTTATACAAAAACATCAACAATTTCAGTTAATTAAAGTGTGCAGTCATTTAATTACCATTCCACAGAAATTGAATTTTGAGACCCTTTTAAAAGGTCTTAATAATAAAATAACGTTTACTTACATTGTTTATCAAATTAAAACGCAATTTAATATTTTGTGCAGATTTAATGAAAAACGTGATTCGTCTCGGGTGCTGGAGGTAAGGAACTCACTTCCTTTTATCGTTTATCAGGTTTTTTTTCCATTTCTTTCTATTCATCGTCTACTTCGGATATATATAGAAAATGACATTTTTATAACACACGTGGTGGTTTTCTTTTGATTTAAGATCTTCTCAGCAAACTAATAAAAGGAAGAAAATGTTTGATTTCGGTTGAATTGAATTCTCAACTAACAGTACAAAAATGTTGAATGATTATAGAGTTGTTGACAGCTGTTGGAAAATTAATCGAAAATGGAATTAAATGAGGGTGGATCATTGAAAATTTTCATCTCAAATAAAATGCTACGATCGCTCTTCTTCAATACATTATATTAAACAAAAGCAGAGTTCAACTTGAGTGAGTGGATTATTAGTGACAATGCATCCATATTTCTTCCCACCTCCATAACTTACTACTACTACTACTACTAAATGTGCAGGCGAGCCTTGTCCTG
>CAJUYH010004144.1:0-28543 GCA_910591685.1 Galerucella tenella | reverse complement strand
ACTATCTGCCTCTAGACAAAGCTATGAAAAAAACATTATCAACAGTGGTAGCAGCAAAAAGTTTTATAAATACATTCGCACATCGCTTTCCTCAAAAGTTGCCACCCCATCTTTACAACAAGAAGATGGAAGCATCTGCTCTGCTACGAAACAGCTGAAATTCTTGCTTTGTCTTTCGCTAATGTTTTTACAAACGAACCACCCGATGATGCACTACTAGGACCTCGTATCGAAGCACCACTTCACAATATCACCTTTACTCAAAACCAAATTCTGGAACGCCTGTTACATTTAAAACCGATTCCTCCCCAGGTCTAGATGGATTGCCTGCATTATACCTTAAAAATTGTGCTCACACATTATCATATCCGCTGTCCATAATAATGAACTCCTCGTTTTCGGAAGGCTGTATTCCGCCAACCTGGAAATTAGCATCAGTCACCCCAGTATTTAAAAAAGGCAACAAATTGGATCCAAACAATTACCGTCCAATAAGCCTCTTACCCATTATCTCCAAAGTAATGGAATCCATTGTTGCCGACCAAATGGTCGAATTTTTGTTGCGGGAAAATGTAATCCCGACCTTCCAACATGGTTTCATGAAGGGTCGATCCACTTTAACCAATTTACTACACTGTACCAACGATTGGTCTAAAGAACTCGATGACAGACATCCTTTAGACATAATTTACCTTGACTTTTCGAAAGCCTTTGACAGAGTGCCAAAACGCAGACTTCTACAAAAGCTCGATCATATTGGCATAAGAGGTACTCTCAACAAATGGTTTTCAGACTTCCTAACAAACCGGTTCTTCAAAGTTAGAGTTGGACAAGAATTCTCCCAGAAAAGACCCGTAACTAGCGGTATCCCACAAGGTTCCGTTCTTGGGCCCCTACTTTTCATCGCATATTCTAGTGATCTTCGATACTGTCTGTCAAGCTCAATTTCGGCTTATGCTGACGACATGAAACTTTACGGAAATCCCAACATCAGTTATTTAAGTTTGCAGAATGATCTTGATAAACTACAAGAATGGTGTTCCGATTGGTTGATGCCTCTGAACATTGATGTGGTGTCGTGTTACACATCGGAAACAATAACCCGCAAAATTCTTATTCCATCATTGGACAGACATTAAACACGGTATCATCACAAACCGACCTTGGTTTATTAGTAAACTCGAAACTTACGTGGAGTGAACATATTTCTCATATTTGTAAACGCGCGAACTCTAAACTGTTCCTAATACAAAAAACTTTCTCTAAAGCTTCTTTCGAAACATATTGCAAACTTTACAAGACCTATGTCCGACCCATACTTGAATACGCCAGGCCTGCGTGGTATCCAGATTTAGCTAGAGATCGTGAAATGCTAGAAAGAGTGCAAAGACGCGCAACCAGATTGTCTTTTGGCCGTATTAGACCTACGTACGAAGAGAGATTAACCATGGCAAATCTTACAACATTTGAAGAAAGACGTCTCTGAGGTGCCCTTATTCTTTCCTTCCGAATTTTGAAATTCAACTTCGGCGACCTTCAAGCAGTTTGCCCCCTCAATTTAAACGACCGTCTTCGTGGAGAAAGAGCCTTTTAGAACTCGTTATAGGCAAAACTTCTTAAGTAATAGAAATTTCGATATTTGGAATGGTCTTCCTCCGCAAATAATTAGCTCGGAAAATGTTAATAGTTTCAAAAATCAAATAGACTCCCATATTTTCGATTTGTACGAAATAAATATCTATCTCTCTATCTATCTTATCAGGTACGCGACATAATCTTTGACGCGTCACGACAACTTCATACATGTGATTGTGGCTAAACTCAGATGGACCACAGCGACGCGACTAATTTGTGTTTTTGTTGTCGTCATCTGTCGTTGAAGACGACTTCAATTTAATGACAATGGTGTTCGTTAGTGTTCATCAGTTTCAGTATGGAGAAACGAGAAGTGGCCAGTTATCGCATTGCGAAGGCGGTCTGTAGTCCATGTGTTTTGCATTGAACCACCAACAACGACAATTTTGTGGGTGATACCGTTCACAGGTAGCAACCGTCGCTGAGATCAACTACAAGAAGTCGTTCGTCTGAGTACTGCTCTAATTCTATTGCATTTGTAATATAACCACTACCTCCGCCCACTAAAAACTACAATTATGAAGTTTTCGTGACGCGTCGCTGTGGTCCGTCTGAGTTTAGCCTTAGAAGGGAAAATGAAATACTAACCCTACTTTTTTTATACTGGTTTCAGATTACAGTGCGGAAAGCGGAAACTGTTCGTTTCCACATGGAAATATCTGTATTTATTTGAGTGCTGATAGATTTCCCACATTATCTATTGTTGCTATGAAATTATTATCCCTAATATTAAAAGTATCAATTAAAAAAACAATATCTCTATTCTTTAGATACCGAAAAATATTATTGTATTCGCCAAAAACCTCTATTTTGGTTTATATTGTGTACCTACATCGATTCTCATAGGTTTCAATTTGGCAGCAGCACTTTCTAACGCAAAAACGAAACATGCCGTACCTGTCTCTATAACTGCTAATATCCAGCTTTATCGGTGCTTCACAGTGGTCAATACTTCCTTATCTGACTTCAACAGAAACTGCTGCAATTTTCTGAATCTGAATCGGTGTGCATGGTGTCCGTACCAAAGAGCCGTGCTTTATCGGAATCGGCTCCTTAAAAATAATCTAAAAATGTTACCTTATTTTTTGGCTTAGGAGAGAATGAATTTATTCCGTACTTTATATTCCACACTGTATATTTTTATATTTACTCAAGTTGTATAAATAATTACTAAATATAATATCGATAACAATCCATATCGAGCACCTCATAATTTTTTCTGTTCAACACTTGACTATTGTGTAATTTTATCAGATAAATTGACTTTTTATCGATATGGGACAACATATTAATAATTAAAAATTATGTTTCATTGATCTTTGCTTCTGAAACTATTATTTTTTATTTAAAAAGTGTTAGCTTTTCATATTGTTTATCATAATTCCGTTTCATATTACTTGTGATGGAAACAAAACAAAATATATGCTAGTGGAATTGTATCAAGCTCCAATTATTTCGGAACATCTATGAAGACAAGATAAAAGAAACAAAATTGGAAAGAAATTTTTGGTACAAATAAGACATTATTAAAATCTAAATGGATCAGCAATAAAACAAAGATTTTGATCAGACTGGTCATAACTTAAACACTCGAAACAAAACTATAAACAAGAAAGAAGATCTAAAAATACTAGCTTAATATTGAGAACAATACTTGGACCAGAGATAACAAGAGATGGTTGTCGTGAGGACACTGGAACGTATGGGACACATTATGTGATGAGCACCAACAAAAATATTAAAGAGAATATAAGTTCCATTAAAAACGAGAACAAGAGGAAGACCATGAAGCAGATGGTGGGATAAGGTGGAGGAAGATATAAAAAAGCATTGAAAATCAAAGATTGGAAAACAAAATTGAAAGACAGGTGAAAATGGAAAACTATAACAAAAGAGGCCAGGACAAATTAAAGATTATAGTCGCACTGATCCACCTTGTCGATAGGATTAATCACAGCTCCATTAAGCTAGCCATCAAAACTAGAGATTGAACTGCCATGATGATGGTAATGATTACTTGTAATATCTCATCATTCCTGCGACTCTGGAGACAGAGAGGAAAAGGTCGATATAGAGTAAACATTTTTTATTTTTTTAAATTAAGCAAATGTACATTTTACGGGATGCATTAGGAACTTTTTAGTTATAATGGAAGAGTTTAAGTGTTTCTGGTGTCTTACACAATCAAAAAGTATTAAATTACCAATGAAAGTTAACGTACAGTATACTTGTAAAATTGCTTGCATAACTAAAAGTATTAACGTTACATCCAAATTCAATATAACTTAAAATCAACATTTCACAATGAAATATTTTCAATTGTTCAGTAATAATTCTCCAAAAATCATATTTTGAAAACGACTTTAGTATTTTGGTACTTGCGCACTTGTTTTTTATTAGAAATTAATGATAATATTAACTCATTTGGAAGGTACATCAATTAATAAATTTTTTAGGTTAGATTTTATACTTGAGATAAAAATATTATTGGAATAACATTTCTAGATATCTGTGTTTAAAAAAAATATATTATTTCCAATAGAACGATATTTTTTCTTTAAGAAACAGAATGTTTTGACAAACAAAAGAAAAAATAAAAACTTCATTAGTTCTGTTTCCCAAAGCAAGCATCCGATTAAAACTAGGGTTCCACTTAAGTTAAGTACCTAAATAAGTAAGTAATAGTTTGAAAAACTAACAGCCATTGATATCGAGCAGCACCCCACGCTTCTTGTATTAAATTGAAAATTGTTTTTCACTATTTGCTATGAATGCGTGTTTATTAGTTTTTTAATTCATATTCTTGCATATTAGTCAAAATAATGTCAATATATTTTAATTTATTTGTCATGAACATAGAACAACAAACAGAGATTATCAACAACTTCACATTTAAAATAGTGACGTATCTGTATTATAAGTTGCATAATTTCAGTAAATTTTTTTCTGTTAATCAGCAGAGAAAATATGAAATAACCCTATTCTTGGATAACTTATTTGCCGCTTATATTTCTGTGGTAAGAAGCCACAACTTGATAAGTCTACTTTTTATCAAAATTAAGGTATCAACACCACTGTGTTCGTTTCGTCGAGATCTACAAGATGGTATAACTTGATAATTTGAATTCCTAATAATAACGGTCATAGAAGGGATGCTCAAACCTGATATGTTTAAAGTGGATATTACAGACGAGGTAAAAACTTGATAAGTTGACATAACAATGTATGCCTCTAATTAAATGGTTTTAAAAAAGATGTCAACACTTGATATGTCGATTTATCTAATTCTTCCACTTTCAAAAACAGCTAATTTTCATAGATTTTAAAGAAGATATAACTTGATATGTTGACATATCAAATTGTACCTTCCTTAAAAATATCCTCTATTCTGTAATTATATCAATGCGGAATCTGTTATGTGAACATATCAAGTTTTCGCGTTTGAGAAAAGATGACTGCACTACAGTGATGTCACTTGTCAAGCTGTGTTATCAAGTTTTGTCATATTATTATTCATTATTATCGATTTTAAAATAGGTGCTGTTGTTTAGCAGTTCTGTTGAGAAAAAAGTGTGTTTTATGTACCAACAATGACTTATTTTTGTACTAACTATAATAAAATTTGTGTAACTCGAAGTGAATTGATGGTACATTCCGGAAAATGTGGAGGTACTACAGTGCGTTACAAGGTCTTTGGTTAAAAGTGAGGTTAGTGTTACTAAAAATGATTGTACCTTTGACAAAAAAAATGCCACATAATACATTGATGTGTAAACCTTCAACTAGTAGCCTGAACTCAACATATGAACCCCAGGTAAATATTATAATACATATTATTAACGTGGACCTAATGTCGTTAAAACTAATAGTAGGTCTACGTAAAACTAATGTTTGTACGTTGTTGTAGGACTCTTTCGAAGAAGATACCCATGACTCAGATGCAGACCCACAATGGACTCCTGATGTCCTTAAAGACCACTCCAGGAAACGAAAACTATTTAGTCTAGTGCCAGTAAAGGGGAAAAAGACAAGATCGGAAAGTGATACTGAAGGTTATTCTTTTTATTGTGTATATGATGATTTATTTTGAAGATTACAGATTTTACACTTTTTTTTTAGTTTGAGTAGGGAATTTTAAAGGTATTTGAATACTACTTATATCTTCTCCACTACTAGCTATACCTACCCTGCATGGAGATTGTCTTTAGCATATTGGCTGCTTGAAATTACCTATCAAAATCAAATTATATGAATAAAAATGCCATTAGTTTAAAGTTCGCGCTCAGCCAATAATGACTGACGACATAACGAGTACGCTCATAATATATCGAAAACTGACAGTGTACTTGTCAGTCAGACGACGGAGTAAACGTTTCTCGTGGTGCGTTTGTGGATTATTTTTAATTTTTGTCTTAAATTTAGCTAGTAGTGGGAAAAATTGAATATACACCATGGTGTTGAAGACATTTATAAACCTCGCACCTTATTCCGCTCGGGGCTAAGCACCTCGCGAAATAATCTTGGTGGTTGGTCAATAATAATAGTCTTCACCACCTTAGTGTATAATATACTACTGTCCATATATTCTGACATCATAATACGGTCTATAATCGTGGACAAATATTCCATTATTTAGTTTATTGCTACCCTTGAATAACCTGTTTGAGTCACTTCACTATTATTATGAACAGACTTTACTAATATTATTTTCACTCTAAACTTTTTGTCTATGGGACACCCTGTATATAGCCATCTTCCCATCTACGACATCATAGTCAGCTTATCAATTATTGTCTAAGTAGTTCCACTTCAAAAGCTACTTTTGAAGTAGGCACTTTATAATTACCTACCCAAAATTGGTATCGAAATAATAATAGTTGTGACGTATTCGAAACGTATTTGAAACGTTTAAATGGAATGTGACACCGGAAAAAGCAATTCAACGTTATCAGTTGATTCATATTTAATCCGGGTAGATCCCAAGAAAATATACGGCTACACTTTGAATATTTATTAATACTTATTTGTTATTTATGCTTTAAGTTGGGTAATACAAAAGCAAGGTCAGATCAGAAATAATGTAATTGTTACAGTTCCTTTATTCTTTCTCTACCATCAAAATGTAGATCGCTATTGTGTAAAGTAGCATTGGCGTGCGTTAAGAAGGTTTTTTCAAAAGAGAACGGATTTATCGCGTTGTACTATGGAGAAATTTGTTTTTCCACTACTAGCTGTGAAGTTGACAATTATTGCATCTTCTAGCAAACTGAGAAGTTGAATTTCTCAATTAGTGGTTAATAATTTTTTATCATTAACCTAGGTCAATAATGAACAAATTCAGATATTTTGAGAATTCAGGGATAGTAGTTCAACATAAACTTGTGCAACATAATTTTGTATACCCAGGAGATTGTCCTTAACATATATGCTGTTTGAAATTACCTACCTATCGAGGTAAAATGATTTGAATAAAAATGCCATAAGCTCAAAATTCGCACAACCAAAAATGACTAATGACATAACGAGTACGTTCATAATATATCGAAAACTGACAGTGTACTTGTCAGTCAGACGACGGAGTAAGCGCTTCTACTGGTGCGTTTGTTAATTATTTTTCATTTTAAATTTGGCTAGTAGTGGAAATAATTGTACCTATATATGTTACGTACCAAGCCCGATATTGTACGGAGCCGGGCTCTGTACAATATCGGGCTTGGTACGTAACATATACACCATGGCGTTGAAGACATTTATAAACCTCGCACCTTATTTAATCTTGGTGCTCGATCAATAATAATAGTCTTCACCACCTTGGGGTATAATATACTATTTTTGTTAAGCCAGAATCATTTTATACGATTATATTTTTATTGGAATATCAAAATAGCTATAGAATCATACACTTTTTTGTACATTTGTTTTCTATAGGAAATGAAAGCACAATTTTTTTTGACATTTTTATTGGAACTTTAGTTCTTTACGTCAGGTTATGTTTGAACGCAAAAGATCTGACCGTTACGTTACGTTATGTTATGTTACGTTGCTTCGTTATGTGCCTTGCTTGCGTGCGTTTGCTCTCTCCTGATTCTCTCTCTCGTTTACGAAGCAGCGATTCATATGCTTCGGCCGGGAGTCGAACCCGGGCCGCCCGCGTGGAAGTCGAGCATTCTACCACTGAACCACCGATGCTATATTAAAATTCCATGCAAAGCTGGTATTCGCAGTGCTGGTGATCTACTTGAATTTGTTCGGATAAATTTTTACTATTATTTCCATGATTTTTTTTGCGCGATTGATCTTTTTTGTTTATTTACAGCATCGGTTGTCAGGACGGTATGTTGTGTTTACTGGTTTCTAAGTTTAACACGTCGGTAAGTGATTTACTTACCGTTCAGACGTCGAAAAGTAATAAATAGCATAGAAACAATTTCACCAAAATGCAAAATATATTTTAAACTGATCGAGAAGTATAAATGTCACTTTTGACATTTCGTTCAGTTCGAAGAAATTTAATTTATTTTATTCGGAATTTATTTCAATACGATCGCGCAAAAAATGGTATAAGCATCTCGAACGTTGAGGGTAATTACAACGTTTGCATGTAGATTCCTCTCGTAAAATTGGACAAAATGATATGAGAATTAAGGGATCTAGCACATTTACTTTTCGAAATACAGGGTGTTGAAATTTTGAAAACTTGAATGTTTTAATTCGATAACTTTAAAATGGATGGATAAATTGATTTGACATTTGGCAGGTTCTTTTTAAATGTAAAAGGGCATATTTTGATAGAAATAGTAGTTTGTGCAGCTAGTGTGGATATGATGGCCATATCGCACGAGGACGAAGTTTGAGCACGACGCCGTAGGCGGAGTGCTCAATCGTTCAAGTGCGATATGGACAATCCACACGAGTCGAACAGCATATTTTTTCTACGACCCACTTAAGAAAAAACCTAAAAAATAAAAAATTTCTATAAACTATGATATAACTTCAAATTGAAAATTTAACAATTCAATTTGATGTTTCCACTAATTTTTTTGTGGTAAACGTACAGTTCTTGAATGTCCAATTTGTATAATGCTACGGTTTTCCTTTTTAAATATACGATGCTGTTATAAGTAGATGTTGCCAGTCGGACTCCCTCATGAAGGGTACGTACCATTATCTATAATACCTAATGAATATTCTGCTAAATATATCAAACGTCTACCTGTTGTCGTTATTAATATCAAGCAGAACAATTATTTAAAAATAAAATCAACAATAAAAAAAACTTCTTCACGGGGAATCGAACCCGGGTCTACCGCGTGAGAGTCTAGTTTGCTTACTAATCGACCACCGAGGAATATGCAAATTGTTTATCTATAACGTCAGATGTATTACATAATTTTTGCCTAAAAGGAACTAAAGTTCCTACCGTGTGTCCCGCGATACGTTCTACCTTTTTTTCTATATTTAGCTGTCGTTATCAAATATTATTTTTTTTAATGTTCCTATCTGTTAATTCCTATCCTTATAAGAAAATTCGAGAACCAGACAACTATATAATGGAAATTTTCAAAAGTTTAATACTTCAAATGTCTCGTTTTCTAGTTTTTCCGAATTTCTTCGGTTCCTAGCTCCGAATGGATGGAGATCATAGCGTAACAAATGGTGATAGTAGAAGAAAAATTACTCAAAAATTTTCAAATTCATAGTTCCGCGCTCTGTTTATATTCAGCTTTTTTCATATTTTCCGTTCACAAACTTATTGTTAGGAAAAATGGAGTGTAGTGTAAATTTACAGGAGAAAACTCAATGGAATTTAATTTATTAGAATCCTGATTCATTACTGGAAAATAAAATAACAAAAATAAGCATTAACATATCCTAAATATTCACACAACCTATCACTTTCAAATTGAGAAGCATCTTCAATTCTCTCCAATATTTGTAACGTCGTATTTTTGTGTAACCGACAACGACAAAAGAAATCCTTTTTATCCAATGTGTCAAAATCAATGGTACGCGGAGACTCATTAAATCTTCCAGAAGTGGACTTGCTAATGATTATGGAGCTTTTTAATCAAATACACGAGTTTATTAAATTATAATTTTATACTATGTGACACATCGTTTTTGGCTGTTTTCCGGCAAGAATGATTAAAAATGTCAATATTTTCATAAATACATGCTCTCTCAAATGATATGCAGGGTGATTCCAGATGTTTTATTTTATTCCTGGTCTGGTGGAAAAAGTTACGGAAATAACGCTATAGGTTGCTCAGTAACAAATTGCAATTTTATTAACTGCAGACTGCCCAATTAAAGGAGCTTCTCCAAATGCTATTTATGATGAATGTGTAGTGGGAATTAAATCACCAATGTTGAAAAGAACAAGAAAAACTTATTTTGATGAAGCAGGTAATATAAGTTCCAAATGTTTACATCAGATTCAAATGCACATGCACCTCACTGGTAAAAAAGCGATATTTGTTAGAGCTGATCCGGACTTTGGATCAAATAAAATAATTTATTTTAAAACATAATATACGCCAGTTTTGTTGATGATCTACTGAAAAAGATTTCCTGTTTTTTTGGAAAAAGTTTGTGAAGAACTGATCCATTATTCTATTAAATAATTTTGAACATTAATAACACCACAAGCTATAAGAACAATATCATCTACGTATTTGAAAAAATTCAGATTAATACAAGCGTGTGGTTTTCAGTAACCCTCTCAATATGGATTCATAACGTATTTTATAAGGTAATTTATAACGATTCTTATTGAAGAAAAATAAAATCCTAAAAATACACAAACAAAGTATGTTGACTTATCAGTGATTGCTTTGAGTCTTTTCATGCTTCCGTTTTTTTTGCATCCTTATTAATAGAAATAAATGTTTGGTTAGATGTTTTAATCGTAGTACTTCTACATTCTGGAACCACACAATATTTCTACCTTTTTTTACTCTGGTTCTGGTCCATTGTGTCGAATAGTTTAAATTATTTCTTAACGTTCTCATTTCACAAACATAACACTGTTTAGAGTTTGCTAAAACGTATAATAAATAATAAGCATATAGGCTACCAAAATACTGTTACTAGCTAAGTAGTCATCTAACCGAGAACCGATCGGCGCGATATCCGCTCTCTCAACGAGAGATTTCGTATGGGATGACGTCACGCCTAAAATTCGGAGAGGAGTGTTGTTTAATGTTTATAATTTTTTTAGGCGACTTAGGAGTCTCGCTGACGTCTAATTTTCTGCACAGAGCCTCAAAATGATGTGCTCTTCCCAATAATGAAATAAAAAATATGTAAATGAGCCCATTACTGGTTTCCGTAGACCTTCTAAAAAACGAGCGGCTCGCGAGTGGAAAAAATTGTGGTAATATAGTTATTTGGAATTTAGAAAAGTGCGAGCTAGCAAATAAAGTTTTGTGTGGAAAACATTTTAGTTCTGACTTTATTTTACAGGAAAAACTGAAGATTCTTAGGAAAAATTATGTACCAAAAAGTTCTTGTTAACGTATGTTTTCTTATAACAGATATGTCTTATTCGAATATAGTACATTTCTTATTACTGTATATTAATGTTTATTATAAAATAGAAAATTGAAGAACATTCAAAATAAGTAGATCCTACACGGCACTGTAGCAGAATGGCGTCAGTCAAAATATCACTAGGTTAAAATAGCGGCGGACCAAATAGCTCTGGACTTTATAACGCTGGACAAAATAGTGCTGGACAAAATAGCGCTACAGTGCCGCAATATGAAAATATCAGAGCAGCATAAATAAGAAATTATCATCCGGCTCCTAATTACAAAAAAATTTTAAACTCTATTGTAGAAAGCTATATCGAAAATATAGATGAACCTTCAACAAGTTCTTTTATATGATATATTTTTTATAATCAATTGCATTCCGTTCAAATGTACACGCGTTTCCTGGTGTATTATAATAATGTGGACTACCCTCGAGCCAAAAAACCCCCCTAACGGTAAAAGACATTGAGTGGGGTCTCCTACGATTTACCAGCATCACAATTTACAAATCGAATTCAACGACAGTCACATTCTCTCACTTTAATTGAATGTTTACATTGTTTCGCGCGTGTTAAATAATTCTAGTTGCATAAAAGCGGGACGAGTCATTTCGATTTGCAACAAAATAAACAAAATCGCGGTGATTTTTGTTTGTTTCTTTTTTATGTATGAAGATAAATGGAAGATTTTGTCGATTGGAAACGTTTACAGTATTGATTAATCTCAAGGTATGTTTTGAAATAAATCTAATTAATTAATTAATTTTTAGTTTGAAACTGCTGAACATTTTTTACAGGTTGAGATATGTGTGAATGTATTTATGTGAGTGAGTCTGTCAATTCAATTACTACCCACTGAAAATATTAGCATATTAAGAATTGATGACAATTTATTAGTATCATAACTTTGATGTAATGTCTTGATCAATATCATCTGGATAACTTTTTTAAATGATAACGGAAGATTTGAGGGATACTTAGATCGTGATATAGATGGATGTCACTATACCTTTTTAAAAATATCGTTAAATTCATAGAGCTGCGTTTAAAAAGGACACACTATCAACTCCCTTAAATGATTGGGAAAATTGATAAAATTAAGAATTATTTTTGAAAAATTTTATTTTACTTGCAATCTGATTTGAAAAATTGAAAATTCCAATGATAAATAATAAGAAAACCTGGATAAAAGCTCATGATGCTATCCTGATAACGCAGGTGATTGATTATTGGAAATTTCTCTTTCTAACATTGGTAACCAAATTTGACTACATTCGGCTGAAATACTAGCTACACATTTATCTGAATTTAGTTGTATTAAAGCACTTTCTTTGACTTTTTGTCTTTTATTATTGGGCTCTTTCAATATTATTTTTGTCGAATCCCATTGAATTTTATGCCCCTCTTCCCAAGCATGTTTGATGTTTGCAAATACCTGACTTCAAGAGCTCCCTATCTTTGATATGTTAAGGGTTTATCAGAAAGAATTAGGAAAATTGATAACCAATTCAATATTCGAACTAGCTTCAAATCTAACAATACGTTGAGATCTATACTAACAAAAACGAAATCAAAAAATGAAGAACAATCTTCAAAAAACTGAAACATTGAAAGTCCGAATAAATGAACACAAAAAGTATATTAAAGATAGGGAGTTCTTTAAGTCAGGTATTTGTAAACATGCTTGCGAAGAGGGGCATAAAATTCAATGGGATTCGACAGAAATAATATTGAAAGAGCCCAATAATAAAAGACGAAAAATCAAAAAAAGTGCTTTAATACAACTAAATGCAGATAAATGTGTAGCTAGTATTTCAGCCGAATGTAATCAAATTTGGTTACCAATGTTAGAAACAGAAATTTCCAATAATCAATTACCTGCGTTATCAGGATAGCATCGTTAGTTTTTATCCAGCTTTTCTTATGATTTATCATTGGAATAGTTGTTAATCGATACACACTTCAATACACAAACTCACAAAACTGAGTTATACATATTTTGAAGACAAAAATAATTATACACAAAAAGTAACAACAAACGCGTTTTATTAACATTTCCAAAATGAGCGAAAAAAAGCGCTATACCAATAAAAACCGTTCCTGGAGCGTGCACTTCACTGGATTCCATTTCTAGTAGACTATCATTTCATTGGAATGCCATAAAAATAATAGTACATTATACACCAAGGTGCCGAAGACTATTAATATTGACCGAGCACCAAGATTATTCAATTTAATAATTATTTAATAAGGTGCGAGGTTTATAAATGTCTTCAACACCAAGGTGTATATACAATTTTTTCCACTTCTAGCTAAATTTAAGACAAAATTAAAAATAATTCACAAACGCAGCAAGAGAAGCGTTTACTCCGTTCTCTGACTGACAAGTACAATGTCAGTTTTCGATATATTATGAACGTACTCGTTATGTCATCAGTCATTTTTGGTTGAGCGCGAATTTTGAACTAATGGCATTTTTATTCAAATTATTTTATCTTGATAGGTAATTTCGAGCAGAAAATATGTTAAAGACAATCTCCTGGGTATACAAAATTATGTTGCTTAAGTTTTTGTTGAATTACTATCCCTGAATTCTCAAAATATTTGAATTCGTCCATTATTGACCTAGGTTAATAATAGAAAAAATTATTAACCACTAATAGAGAAATTCAACTTCTTAGTTGGCTAGAAGAAGCAATAATAGTCAACTTCACAGCTAGTAGTGGAAAAAATATTTTATTTCACATTTACCAGAGATATGATCTTCTGTGAATGGATCTTAATAAAATTTGACAACAAAATTTTGCATCTTAAACTTCAAATTTTTTTCGTTGTGTCAGATAGGGACCAAAAATTATTCAATAACGAATTAATCTTGACAACGGTAGCTGGAACGCTACCGAAACGTCGAAATAAAAAATATAGACATTATTGTGGTTTGATTCCCAAATAAATTAGAGAAAAAAAAGTAAGTAATGTTACAAGGAATATACAGAAGATAAAGATAATTTTTGTTTATATCCTCTTCTTTTCATATTCTTATTATTTATGCTCGAAGTTTAGGATACTTGGAAATATCTCCTTATATTTATATTATGAAAAATGTGGACTTATTAATTCATTATGTATGTAAATGCAATTAGTTTTGGTACACCTCGTATACACTTCTAAGTAAAGTAAGTAAGCACTGATTAAAAAAAATGTCTCGATATTTTTAAATAGCCACAACCAACTAATTAACCTTTCAAAATTAGAGTGATGCAACTAAAAGCCATTAGACTAATGTAGAAGTCTACTTTCTTTTCCATCTCATCAGATCTCACCTTTGCCAAGACTAATATGGTCATTTAACTGAAATTTAATAGCTGAATATTAAAAATAAATACTACTTCGAGAAAATCTGGTAGGAAACGGAGGAACGAAAATTTAACAGATTATGCTATAATTATTATTAAAGTTAGATTTGATAAAGGAGAAATTTTAATTTTATACGGGATATACAGATATTTTTACAATGACTATACATTAGACGTTACATATGTAATTTTGTATTAAGAGTATTTTCGAGACTACGATTACAAGCCTATATAAAAAATTATTCACTTCAGGTTATACCGGAAGCTGATATTAAATTTGTTATTTTAAATGGAACACACTGTATATTTTTACATTTTGGATTTTGCGTTTAATTTCAGGCCATAACTTCCCTCTCAATATTTATTATTTCAAGAATATTATTTAGGGGCCTATAATGTAACTCTTCCTCTAAAATTTAGAGGCCGTTAAAAATTTAACCGGCGCTTAAATCAAATCGGTATTCGCTAACCACATTTCCCTTAAAAATTTGAAGGATTCCTTTAAAATAGCCCGTTAAAACTATTATTTTTAATGGGATGTTAAAGTGTGCCTTCAAATAATAACGGTAACAAGAATGGCGTATGTAGATGTTTCTGGTGAAGCCTTGATTGAAGAATTAATTGCAACCACAAGAAGTAAGAAACATTGTTAGGTTATATTTGAAATAATTTAAAGTAACAATCTTTATATATTTTTTTGGGCATAATTTATAATACACCAAAAAAGTATTAGGGACTTGAGTGATTCCTTTCAAATACCTACTAATTTATTCAAAAGTATTTCTCTTTTCCAAGCAAGTGTCAAGAAAAAGGTGAAAAAACTTTATTGTTTTTCAGTCGTTCTTGGCGCCCGTGACATTTTTTATAACGCTATAACTATAATACAGGGTATTTTCGAATGACACTTACAACGTTTGCATGTAGATACCTCTCGTGAAATTGGACAAAGTGATTTGAGGATGAAGGGGTCTAGACTATTTACTTTTTGATATACTGGGTGCTGCAGTTATAAAAATTTGAATGTTTTAATTTGAACTTTAAAATGGATGAATAAATTGATTCGACATTTGACATGTGGTTTTTAAATGCTAAAGGGCATATTTTGAAGGGAGACATGTTTCAATTCTTCATCCAGTGGTGTACATTTGGAAGAATATATTATCTCTCCCCTCACATTTCTTACGCCACTGGCATTTGAAGCTATTTTTATTTTATTGTGTATTCCTCAATGGTTTCCACGTGAAGAACGCATATCCTTCACATATCAAAAAATTTGTAGTTTTCAAAATATTTAATATCAATCTTCTTATTTTTTTTGTTTCTTTTATGTAATGAATGAAGTAATATATTATTTAGGACCACTTAAATGTATGTGGGGCTAAGACGTAGTTTACTTATCGACGTCTGAACGGTAAGTAAATCACTTACCGACATGTTAGACTTAGAAACCAGTAAACACAACCTACCGACCTGACAACCGATGCTGTAAATAAACAAAAAAGATCGATCGCGCAAAAAATATTTAGAATATGTAATAACAGGAACAAATTTGCATCTAAAACGTTGGGAGAACATTGTTGAATATACTTTCCCAAACTTGAGATTTCATTCACAAAAGAATTGATGACGATAAAAAATAAGATAATTACAAAGTTAAATTATATCCCATTCAAACATAATTTCTCACTAAGCAGCCAACAAATTACAAGAGATGGGCTATTATGCAAACGTTGTAAGTGTTATTTGAAAACACCCTGTATAACTTATAATAATTGTATGCAAGAAACCAAAAACAGTTTATGTGGAGTGATTTGTGAGTTACCATCAAATATATATTATTATGTTTTTCTTCTATCTTCAATAACTCTCCCTTCTTTTTATTAAAGATTAGCTATTAAATGACAAAAGCGCTGTTGCCAGATACTCTACTCGAAATTTTAATATATAATTTTTAAGAGTCCTCTAAAATGTATACTTGCAGAATAGCATTTCAACAACAAATTTTTAAAGGCCCGTTAAAAACTTATTTTTAATAGGCGTCTAAATTTTAAAGGATGTCTGTCGATCTTCAAACATTTCTGTTAATAAATACCGTATATTCCGCATTGCTGCACAATATACTATTTCCGCAAGGTAAAGTAGAAGCGTGCGGAAAAGTATACTCGTACAAAAAATGTACACTGTGGGACGAAAAACAGGAGAACATTTTTAAATTGAGAATATTTTTTTGGTTTTTTGGGCCATTTACTTTCTTTTTGCAGGGCTAATAACCTAACATGTCCTCAACATGACTGTAAATTTGGAAGCAGAAATAATGTACAGGGTCGGAATTATATAACAGTGCATTTGAGCTCGTTGCAAATGAAAACTGTCTTAAATAAAATTGTACTAATATGCATTTTAGGTAGATAAACTATCCAGAACACTTCAATAAAAAGGAAATTTTCCGAAATTACCGGATTCGCGAAATACCATTTTTTTATTAAATAACATTTTAACAAATAACACATTTATGAAAACAGTTAAGTAACTTTAAAACTTAGAGTAAAATATTATGAATGTGTCCACCATTATTGTTCACCACTTCTTGAAGTCGTCTGCGCCATAAATTGATAGCCCCATTTATTGCACCCTGTTCAAAATTGTTCCAAACAAACTGCATTCTTTCTTTGAGCTGCTCGATTGTTGCAAATTGTTGTCCGTCATACAAATTTTGTTCGAAAATTCCCCAAATTGAATAATCAACCGGATTTAATTCTGGGCTGGTAGGTGGCCACATTCATAATATTTTACTCTAAGTTTTAAAGTTACTAAACTGTTTTCATGAATGTGTTGTTTGTTAAAATGTTATTTATTAAAAAATTGGTATTTCGTGAATCCGGTAATTTCGGAAAAGTTCCTTTTTACTGAAGGGTTCTGGATAGTTTATCTTCCGATAAAGCATATTAGAACAATTTTAGCTAAAACAGTTTTCATTTGCAACGAGCTCAAATGCACTGTTATATAATTTATTTTATAAGTCCGACCCTGTATATTATTTTTGCTTCCAAATTCACAGTCATGTTAAGGACATGTTAGGCTATTAGCCCTGCAAAAAGAAAATAAATCGCCCAAAAAACAAAACAAATATTTTCAATTCAAAAATGTACTCCTTTATATCGGCCCACAGTGTATAACAAATTATTCCATTTTTTTTTAGATTAATATTTTTTGATTATTGAAATTTTTTTAGATACTATTATAACGCCATACAAACTTTAAAATCAATTTTCAAAAAGTAGACCGTTCACTAAGAAGCAATATCTACTTCTCGGGCTGTGTAAGATAGGATAAGATGGAATAAGATAAATATAGGGCTTATATGCTTATAGGAGCCTCCCACTACGAGCTTTGCAGGTATATTGTGTGTGCCTTCCTGTTACTCTAGAGTTCCTTGTCTAGGCCCGTCTTTATTACTAGACTTCGAATGCAAATCCTCAGGTCCTAGGTATATATATTGGGAGAGTTGTGGTTTTTTCTACCTCATCGTTGAAAACCTTAGCCTAGTGAGTCCTTCGCAGTAGCACAGTATGTGAACTAAGGCTTCCACATCTTCTTGGCAAAACCTGCATATGATTGTGTCTGCCAATCCGATGTTATTCATATGGTTGTTAAGCCCTGTCAGGAGCTCAACCAGAATCCTCATTGTTTTCCTTTGCTGGCTCAATAGATACTCCGTGAATTTTGGCGAGGGTTCCCTGACGAACTCTTTTTGTCCAAGTTTTGCTCGAGGTATTGCTATTTGTTTTTTGCATCGATTTCACTATGCCACATAAAGGTTCTGGGTCAATGGGACAACATGCTCCTCGGGCTAGTAAGTCTACCTCTTCATTGCCCTTGTGATCTGAGGGACCTGGTAACTAGGTTGAGGTTCTTGTAGCGTCTCCCAGCAGTTTCCAAACAAGTTTGGAATTCATCTCCATAGAACGAAATGCCTTTATAGCTGCTTGGATGTCGGGGTATATGACAATGGTCTTTTCCTCAGACGCTTGCCTTAATAGCTCTCCTGTAAAGTGTTGTATTGTTGCCTGGAATATCGTCACATGTTTACCTAAGTTCAGTGAGACTCTTATCTTTATATATATATTCCTGCTCCAACATCCTCCTCGGCTTTTGAGCCATCTCTGTAGCAGGCCATTTCTGCATTGGAGGTCCTTCCTTCCATACCTCTCTGCTTGTTATGACTGTGACTTTAAATCTCCATTTATATGCTGACACGGCACAACCGCATCTTCTTCTTTAAGAGAATATTACAACTGAACATCATCTACATAAAAATGGGACGAATAGTGTTAGAATTTCTCATAAAATCAATGTGTATAAATTGTACGGAGAACTGGCCCAAGTATAGACCCTTGAGGCAGTCCACAGTTAATAATTTTTCAAATGCAGAAGATTTATTGCAGTAAACTGGGGGAGCTATACAAAACAATAAAGCAATAACTCATGATTTATTCGATCAAATGATTTAATTCTAATTTATTAGCGTCCAAAGCTGCATGGATATCATCGTTGTGCAGCTATGTAATTGTCTGAACCAGAATTGACGAATTGGCAAAATTTTGTTACAACCTTGGAACTCAATAATTTCCTAGAACACTTTTGATACACAACATAATATACTTATAGAGCGCAAATCTCTAAGACTGGTTGGAGTGGTTGGATTATTTTTGGGCAATGGTAAGACATGTACACGTTTCCAGCTTTAGATTTTATGGACAGTAACATCTTGTATAATTCGTAGTCGCATGTTTGAGCAAACTTATTTTTGTAAGTATTTTCAACACTTTCCTTTTAGTATTATATTAAATTGGGATCAACGTTATATTCACTTTTAGAAGAATCAACAAAAAATAAATTGATACTTACTATTTAAATTACGCAAATTATCTGGTATTAATATTTTTATTGTAAATATTTAATTATTTCAAGAGCTTCTATAAATAGCTTTCTACTTTCCCCATAGCGTACACGAAATTTCAAGTAGGCTTTTTTTTCTCTGGGTATTGCTCCATTCGTATAATTTCTTAGCTCTTTGTAGTAATTTCAAAGGCTTAAAAGTTTTGTTTCCATATTTCCGTTCAAAATTTCATTTCTCATTGAAATCATTTACCGGATATTATCCGTTAGACGGGGAGCTTGCTTATTTTCCATTTTAACCGTTTTGATAGGGACTAGCTTGTCAAATATATGTCTTAGCTCATTACTAAATATTGATACTTTATAGTCTATGCTCTGAGCAGAATAGACTTGATTTAAATCACTAGTAATAGTATATTAAGTATCAAGAACGATAAGGGTTGTTTACCGGTCCACTGGAGACCGGTATTACCCATAACGTTCGAAATGCTTATACCATTTTTGCGCGATCGTATTGAAATATTCAAATTTTGAATAAAATAATTTAAATTTCTTCGAAATGAACGAAATGTCAAAAGTGACATTTATACTTCTCGATCAGTTTAAAATATAATTTGCATTTTGGTGAAATTGTTTTCATGCTATTTATTACTTTTTATATTGTTCTGTTCGATTCTGTTCATTAAAAAATATCAATCTACTTATTTTTTTTGTTTCTTTTGTGTAATGAATGAAGTAATATATTATTTAGGACCACTTAAATGTATGTAAGGCTAAGACGTAGTTTACTTACCGACGTCTGAACGGTAAGTAAATAACTTACCGACGTGTTAGACTTAGAAACCAGTAAACACAACCTACCGACCTGACAACCGAAGCTGTAAATGAACAAAAAAGATCGATCGCGTAAAAAATATATTTTATTGCCGATGTTCGACTTATTGGCTAGCGAGTCCTCAATATAGCCCTCCGCGACAGCGGAAGACTTCCATCCTCCATGTTGATTCAACATTGTTATGTCCCCACCAGAATGCACCAGCAACGTGGCCGACGTTCTGCGAAAGCAGTGCCCGGTATACTCTTTCGCATGGGATAGTCCCAGAAAAGTAGCAATTTCTTCTGGCATTTTACCGAATTTGTGAATGCCAATGAATTGATGATGTGCTTTACCGTTCGCATACTTATAGAAAACACGCCGATTATTTAAATTCGAGGGTCTGGAGGCTGCATATTTTCTGTAAACGCTTAAATATTCCGTTACTACAAAAGATCTTGATCTTTTGGTCTTAGTATTTGGTAGCATAATTAGCAATTTGTCGCCCATATCATTTATATCATCTAAAATATGAATTGAAATTAGTTCTTTAATCCATAATAGATCATTTTCAATATATTCCTATCTTCGTACACAAATACAGTTCATCTGGGGCATCTGATAAAAATTTCTCGATTTCTTCTCTTTGAAAAACCCGGGATTTTTTTGCATGGAAACCGTCTGACTGGCGTTCCAAAAAAGCCCGTAACTTCAGGTATTTTGCCAAATCAATGTTATTTTTTATGTTCAGGGTAGCTTTCAACATCGAATAGGTAGACCATAACGTTGAAGGCTTCATTTTCTTTGGAAGATCGGAAAAATAGACAATCCGCACATTTTCAGAGAAAGATCGTATATTTTTCTTCTGTCTATATTCCATGAATCTGCTGTATGTGAGTTCATATACAGTTCTTGATTTTTCCGGTAAAATGTTAAATTCCACATCTCGCGCCTGGTCTCTTATCTCAGGTGGTGTTAATTGCATCAATTCATCCTCACTCTGCAGTAAATCCATTTCTAACATGACAACTTTTCAAAATTGACAATGACAAAGTAAACAGTAAACAAACATATTCAACAAACGTCATCAGCGGTAAACATAGTAACGCAGGGCCCAGTTACCTTTGATAAAATAATTTAGTTATTTGGATATTGATAATGAAACGCAATTTAAATATGAAAAAGTCGATTTTGCGCGAAATTGGAACACATTTGAAGAAAAAATTATATGTTTCACACGCCAGAAAAGCAGATTTAATGCCTTGGCTGGTTTCACCATACCCGCGGCATTAAATCTTGTACTTTTATGCCTAGTAAAACAAATAACTATTATGTCTTTATTCATCTTTGATTTTTCTGGAATGAGAACATAAAAACAAATAGTGATCAGAAAATAGTGAATGTACAGAAGGTTGTCTAATATCTGAATGATTTGAACATATTGAAAGCCCCCACACACTACCGGACCGGATGGTCTGGTCTGGTGTCTGGCGACTGTCATATCGTGTGTGCATCCACCTGTTGAAGTGCATTCACAACAGATGAAAAAGAAGTGGAGCTTATATTGCGTTAAGAGTAAACCGATGTTTATGGGACACTAAGTGCGAGGCTTACTACGTAGTGTAACACATAGTATACGCGAAATAGCAGCACTGAATTTCAAATCTTCGCAGCTCCTCCCAGTTGCATGACTTTCTTTTTCCTTTTTTTTTTCTCAATGTAAGGCTTAACCATACTAGGTAAATTGGTAAAACACTGCTCGTGCATTTTCATGAAAATGCCTAAAATCGCTTGCGTTCAGTTATTTTCACAGATTGACATGTGTAAACCTTTCCCGATCACTAAGCCACTGCTTAGTCCATGTTTTTCGATTTTTTCCGACGTTTTTCGTCAGTCAATAGAACACAACAAAGAGCTAAGCCTATTTTTTATCTTAAGGAAACACTGTAGCCATGACATTCGTGCACTCATGGCGGTGTCTCCCGGACAACTGTCTGGTCTAAGTGTGTAGAGCAGTTCCAGCATGCTTCCAGTCAGACCGTCTGGTTTAGTAATGTGTAGGTGGCTTAAGACAGGTAGCGACCTACCAGTTGCACTACATCTAGTTGGTTCGCTTATTATACTTATGTTGGTGTCCTAGCATCGTCTATAGAGGTAGTTGATGATATTTCATCGCCAAACATTGAAATTTGGGTAGAAAGTTGCAAAAAAGTAATCGCGCAATAAAAAGAGGTCGTTTTAATTGTCATACTGCTGGCATTCTTTTTCGTACCTTGACATAATCTAATGAATTTATAAACTTGGATAATTGTTAACTAATATTTTTTACTTCTAATTAAGTTTTTTCTTGTTAGACAAAGGAACTTGTTAAAATTATAATTGAAAACCACAATTTTGTTGTAGTCGAAATAATTTTTCATCATTTCAATAAATTAAAAATCAATATATGAATTTGAGAATTATCGAAGCAAAAATAATGACATTAATACGTTATTTTAATTAACTACGTACATAAGTGCAAATCACTCTTGTTTTAATATTTTATTTCCGGTGCTTCAGTTTCAATTGAAACAGAACGACGTTAACTTAAGTTCACGATGACTTTTTTGAAGATTTCCATTAACACAAATTCATATGCATGCTCGAATGGCATGAGCTGATGATCATGTGATTTGAAATGCTCAATGTAGGTCCGTATTTTTCGATGATAGTGCTTTAACTTCCAGTTTGGAGTATACTTTCTTTTTTTATTAAACTGTTAACCTTTCTTATTCACATCGTATTATTGTATTGTTTTCAATTTATGGAATATTATTATTATTATTAAAAGTTTTAGTATTTCATGTGCCCCAGAGCTACTAACTCCTCTTTTCAGGGTGCGATTCTGATTTTAGTCTTAATGTTTGACTCCGTTTCACATAAGAAGAACCCACCATAGATAACATAATACGAACCCACTAGAAGTCTAGAAAATGCAGTCGTATGCGCGAAGAAGCTGCACATAACAATATCTGAACATCAATATCGGTCAAAGCCTTGGGCTTAGGGTTCTTCTTATGTGAAACGGAGTCTAGCATGTCCAACATTATTGAGTTAAGTGTTGTTTTTATTTAATTATATGTATTATGCCGAAACAGGTGTATCTACACCTATCGGAGTAGTTATAAGTAGTATATATTATGTATTCTTGTAGGAAATTTGACGCTCTACAACAAACTTCTGCGCTCGTGGGAAAAGTGACGCTTTGCGCACTAGTTGTACAAACTACTATTTCTATAAACTTGATTGTAGCGGAGAAAAATTGAAAAAATTGCAAAGTTTATTAGTACTAATTTAACTTCAACCTTAACTGTGAAAATATAAAAAAATTATAGAATCCCTTTTTGTAAAGCGCCGTATTTCCTATAAGAACATATCTTAGTATTTTCGCATTATTGCCCCCTATACGTTAGATATAAAATAGACAATTCTGTTTCCATGTTATTTGAATAACTTTAGTCATGTCCATGTGTTTTTTGAAACAGTATAAAAAAGTAGATACTATATAAACCCTTTAGAAATATAAAATTTCCATTTTTATTTACAGCGGGCTGCTGTTTAATCTGAATATTTGATAAACAAATACTTTTTTCCATAAATATAACGCTACTTATAATACATTTTGTAAAATTTATAACGACTGGACGAAAAAAAAAGAACAATCTCGTAGAAGAAAGGAAAAGTTGTGTATCGAGGTCGAACGTTACTTGCAAATATTCAAAAAATGTTCCACTGATCCAGATGCTGATCAGTACATAGTTACACTGAAAAAAATAGTTTAAGTTATTTTAGCGAAACTAAATAATGATATTATTTTTATAAAAACAAATTTTACACAAAGTTCCAATTGAAGATATGGATTAAAATACGTAACAAAGTTTTTTTGTGGAGGATTAACTTAAATTAATTAAAAAACATATAAAATAGAATACATTTTTAATAAAGTTTTTCAGTTTATTCGTATCGATACATAGAAATGTCTTCTGCTATAAATTCAATGCAGAAGCATATAGCGTGGATGTAAATATTCAAAGTTATTAGTGACATAATTATTGAAAGTTCAATGTAAGACAAATGAAAGTGAACGTTTTACGCTGTTTTATTACACTTATTTATGGTAATGAGCTTGTTTAATTATACCGAGATGATTCGTAGTATATAAATGATTTTCTTCATCTATTTCAAAACGTTTAATACAATTTCCGCTCTACTTTCGTCAATTGAATTTATTGATGATAAATTAAAAAACAAATAAATATCTGTCAACCAAGTTGAGCAAAAACAGTCATCGCTGTGCCATACTGTTTTTATCTCGGTTTTTATGACACAAAATAAATAATAATATCCAGTAACCAGACTCGTCGCCAGCAGTCGTGACCTTGTTTATATGTATGTATTTTGGGGTGACATTCACTGAAACTATTGTGCGCCCTTACTTCTTTCAGTTTCTGAAGAGTTTAGGATATCTGCATGCTTCATCTTAGGTAAATGCTCCTCTTCTATCCAGTAATCTCCCAGGTGATGTGCTCTAGAATTCTGATCCAAAAGAATATTTGATTGTCTAATCCCTACTAGATCTTTCCAATGGTCAGGACTTCTCCTTTTCTTGGCCTCGGCTATTTCTTCCAATTTTACATAGGAGCTGATTCCGCAAAGGGATTCCGGCCCTCAAAAGGGTATTCCAGTCCCCTTCTTTGCTAGTTCATCTGCTATTTCATTTCCTTCTATTCCAGTGTGTCCTGGAATCCACAGTAAGGTTATTATATTGTTCATGACCTTGCCCTCGTCTACTCATAACTACTAAACTGGTCAGTGAAGTTATGTTGTATGTATATTGGGGTGACTTTCACTGATACCTAAGGCCCACTGCCAATTATCCACTGATACCTTAGGCCCACTGTTCATGTATCGTCGCGTCAGCGTAGCGTACGAGGCAAAAATACGACGGAAGTACGTTTGCTTGCTGCCGACAACGCTTACATATAGGGACCTGTCGACAAAGCGGAATCAGCACGTATTCGTAGAGAAGCGTTCTCGCCTGGTTTCCTATCGTACTGCCTTGTCAGTAGCTAAGCTTATGCTGCGTTTGCGCACTGTTCCAGAACTTATGGAGCGTTTTACAAACTTGGTAGTCTGTTAATAGAGTTATTACCAACATAAACAGTGTCTCGGCAAATGTCGGTATCTTCAAATGGCCCACGTTTTCTAGGAATGTTTGTTATCTTGGTGTAATAATCGTTCTTGAAATTAGAACTAGTTTGTTCTTATTTTCGTTGTTGTGATGTACCCAGTGCTAGGAACCTACTAAGTGGCAAAATGTTCCTGTACTGGGGTAGAGTCTCTGTAGTTGGTGTTTTTCTTGCTAATGATAGGGCCAATTAAACATAACCGATTTTCAAAATCTGTGCTTGACATTCATAAAAAGTTCTTAAAACTTGATCGAAGTTCACCTCCTATACTAATATCATCTTCTCTAAGATTTTGCAATAGTCCAGGAGTCACATTTCCTCATTTTTACCTTGAAGATAGCCTAATCCAAAACCGACGTTTACTTTTCTTCTTTTATATGTAGCTCCTAGCAAAAATAAATCTTCTTGTTTTCTCAAATTTGCTGCACGTCTTATTTTCACAACTGCACGTTCGGTGTCTCTATGTAAACTGAATAAAATTTAAACAAAACATAATAGTATATTATACACCAAGGTGGTGAAAATTATTATTATTGACCGAGCACCAAGATTATTTCGCGAGGGGCTTCGCCCCGAGCTCAATAAAGTGCGAGGCTTATAAATGTCTTCACCACCATGGTGTATATTCGATTTTGTCCACTACTAGCCAAATTCAAGACAAAAATTAAAAATAATAGACAAACGCTCCACGAGAAGCGTTTACCAAGTCGTCTGAATGACAAGTACACTGTCAGTTTTTTTTTCAAATAATTTTATCTTGATGGGAAATTTCAAGCAGCAAATATGTTAAAGACAATCTCCTGGGTATACAAAATTATGTTGCACAAGTTGAACTACTACTATCCCTGAATTCTAAAAATATTTGAATTTGTCCATTATTGTTCTAGATTGATAATAGAAAATGATTAACCACTAATAGAGAAATTCAACTTCTCAGCTAGTAGTGGAAAAACAGTTTTTATTGATTTCTGTTTGTGACTGGTACAAACACAAAGTCCGTTGGAGACCCTCAACAGTGTTGAAACACTTTCAAAACAAAGCTGTTCGAAATTTCTGTTCAAATGGACAGTTCGTGTGCTGGTTGTGTCCTGTCCGCATGGTGGAAACCCAGCATAAAAGAGATAAATTATGTTACCAAAGCTGTTTTGAAAATAAAATAAGTAAGGACGCATCACAAAAATGTTTATTAACATCACATAATGGAACAAAACTGAGGTAGCTACTCTTAACAGAAATTTATTAAAGGCACCTCATACTCAAAATGCTTGCTATTATTTGTTATGCATAAATCCAGTCTTTCTATAGTGGAATTGAGAATGGTCTCAATTTCTGCAAGAGAAATACATTGACCTGCTTCCCCAATCCTATCTTTCCTATCCTCAGATGTAGTTGGACGTGTCTCAAGAACTTTTCTCAAGAATTTAAAATAGTTGGGAAGTAGGTGCGTTTTTTGAATTTCTTACTTTCTTACTTCCCAAATTATAGTACATACTGTTTTCAAGATTCGGCCAGTGGCCACCCTGTATTTGCTGCACCACTATAACCATAATAGTCCAAGATCCCAGAGCGATAAGACATAACTTATTTTCAAATAGATGAAATGTTAGGTTCTCGGTAGCATCTCGTGTGCTTTGAATGCCTGTGTGTTTGTGGAACTAGCCTAAGGGCACCTGGGCAGGTATCAGGTGAGAAAGATAACTAAAAATAAGAGTTACTTTACCTAAATTTGTATGTCTGATTTTTATAATATATGTTTTGTAGAATAATATTCCAGAGTAGTACCATAAGTGTCAGACACTTTCCATAGACCAAAACTTTTGTCAGACGCTTTAAAGCTCCACAAAAAATAAATAAACTGTATTTATTTTCACATGTCTGACTTTCAAATATATTATCAAGACAATTATTACTGAGTTATATTTCGTTAGTCAGACCAATTGTAATGACCGAACAGCCCCTAAACATAAAAATTATTAGCCGGAGTATGAGTGCAAGAGCACTATGAATGCGTTTCAGAGCGAGTGAGACGTCTATAGTAACTCGGTTCCCCTTCTTTTATATATATTAACTCACAATGTCTCAGTCTAATGGTCTAATAGTCTAATGTGTATGTGCCCTCCATGCACAACGTATAGTATTCAGTATAGATCGGATCTGTTGTTATATTATTACTTAGTAATAGTTGCCTTGATAACATATTTGGAAGTCAGACATGTGAAAATAAATGAGCTTTAAAGCGACAAAAGTTTTGGTCCATGGCAAATTTCAGAAACTTATGATACTACTTTAGAATATTATTCCACAAAACATATATAAAAATTAGACATACAAATTTAGGTAAAGTAACTCTTATTTTTAGTTACCTTCCTCACCTGATACCTGCCCAGGTGCCCTTATAGGCTAGCTCCACAAACTCACAGGTATTCAAAGCACACGAGATGCTACTGAGAACCTAACATTTCATTTATTTGAAAATAAGTTATGTCTTATCGCTCTGGGATCTTACCCAAATAATATATCTATTTAGTCCACATGAACATCTTCGATCAATTAGAACATATTTTATCACAAAAAGTACTGCGGTTTTTACAATGCATCTAAAGACAACGCTGCTATAAAATTTTTCGGCAATGCCACACTACCAGTAAAAAGTAGAAGAAAATAGTCGAATAGTCAAATAGTCACATGTATATTTTGTATAAAAAGTAAAGTGAGCTATTAAAGGGTCTTTCGAATCAATTTGAACGATTCAGTAATAATTGTTCCCACGAGTCAAATAATTTTCGTTTAATATAAAAAGTATCAAAATAAACTTTCTTTATATTTCCATATTATCACCAAACTCGCTAATATACTTAATTTAAATAAATTAATTCGCTAATGAAGTTCTTTAGTAGGATGACTTCACTTTCTACTTGCCTTTTATTTGCATATATCGATAAATCAGATGAAAATTATAATAATATGATACGGTGTTGAGAATGCGCTAAATAAAATATATATAATAAATAAAATACGAGATAATATGTTTGAATAGTTGTTGGTCACTTTGAGGAACATCTTTGTTCACTCAAAT
>CAJUYH010004143.1:28645-45108 GCA_910591685.1 Galerucella tenella | reverse complement strand
AAAGGAAAAACCGAAAAACTAAGACAAAGTGTTGCAAACCAAATTGTGGAAAGCCAATTTGCATGGAACACACAAAAACTGTGTGTACATCCTGTTGGGAAATAGAAGAGAAAGAATCGGAGTAGATGTACTCGCATTTTTAAAAACTTTCGATTTATGAATTATTTTTTATTTAATTTCTTTTTATTTCGTTTTGATAAATAAAAGTTGGTTGGTTCATGAGACTTTTTTTATATGTAAATATAAACATATTATGTTATTCATTCTTCAACGTTATTAGTGGAATTGATGTAGGTGAGGGAAACGCTCACACGCGTGTAACGACGTTAAGAAAAAAAGGCACGTGTCATGGCGGGTTAAAAATGACCGGCTGCTTCACGTTTTATGATGAGCGATATTATAGTCATCTAGGTTATTGGTTTGAAATATCTGGTTGATGTCAAAGATTGAAACAGAAATGTCAGATTTGACGTGACAAATCCCGAAATTCGAAAAATTAATGGCCGATAGCACCGTTTGACTAAAGAGTGTTTAAAGAGTTAATCTGGGATAGATATTGTTTATATTAATAGACTTTGGATTTCTTCGAAAAATCTCTGAAATAAAAACCATTTCGAGGTATTAGATAATCCAACGTTTTTCAGACGTTTTCAGTCAAAAAATGTTACAGTTTTGTATCCATATAATAGAAGGAAATGAAATATCATATCAACTAGCAAAGAGGGGAACTGAAACACCCTTTTGGGGGCCTGAACCTTTTTGCGGAATCGGTCCCAATGTAATAATGGAAGAAATGAGTAAAGCCGAGAAATAGAGATCTGATTATTGGAAAGATCTAGTAGGGCTTAAACAATCAAATATTCTTCTGGGTGACTACAACCTGTTGGGATCAAATTAATGCATAAGTGAAAGTAAAACTGCGCTAAGAGTTTTAACAGGGATCCCAACGGGACATCCATCCACATACTTTCTAAGCCATGCAAGTTTTCCTCGAATTTTCTAGATATACATTTTCTTCAGCTTCAATATCACTATTATTATCGCCTATTTTTTCAAACCGTTGCGTTGCTATATCTTCATAATCTGGGTCATTAAAACAAATGGTTGTTTGGGAACTAGCCATAATGATTTTCAAGATTTCTTTTACACTGACACGGAGTCTGGGAGACTCCGGAATACAAAATATAACAATCTAGTACAATTATCGATTTGCCACCTCATAAAACACTATAAACTAGGAAGCTAACGAGAGCGGCAAGCGCCCAAAAAATGTGTGATGGGAGTAGAACTAGAAAATGTCCGACGCAGATTCTGTCAGTAGTCAAAGGTTGAAATTCATTAAATACACCACAATATTAAAGATAAAAATTGAAAAAAGTGGGGTTATACCTAAGATAGCAAACTGAGCAAAAATCACATGTTGCCAAATCGTTTCACTGATTAACTAACAACGATTATTTTTTTTCTTGGAAAAAAATTAAACAACTGCCAAAAAATAATCAGTGATTAATGAGAAAACGGCACAAATAAAGAATAAACTTGGTACTTACAAATTTTTCGTCCCAAAACAAAATGTACCTGTCTCCCTGAAACCCACATCAATAACTATCCACGTTTCTGAAACTTCTCCAACTAATATTTACTTATGGGCATACACATTAACTCTGTACATGGGTTAGATAGACATACATTATTATTTATTGTTCACTTTTAAATATATTTATAGAATTTTCGTTTATCTGTTTATTGTGTCATTATCCAAAAATTTCTATCGTTAATTACCTAGTACTAAGTAGAAAAATAAACAAAATTGTTTGTTGGAATGGATTGTGAATTGATATTTGACAATGGGATGTGTAATTTTTGAATCGTTCAAAAACTGATACACTAGTATGTGAGGTAACAAGAGAGTTGGGTCAGTATTGCAAAATTATGTCCCAGCTGAGGCTGTATTATCCTTAGCCCGCTTAACTATACTGGTATAAAATATATAAATACGAGCTCTTCAGGATCAGAAGATGATATATTTGACGATAATTAAGACCTAATAAGAATAATAACCAGCTAACCAGTCATCTAAAGACATGATAGAGTAAACAAATGATATATGAGTAATTGACAATCAAAGATTCGTCTGGGGGGCTACAACCTGTTAGGATCAAATGCATAAGTCAAAGTAAAACTGCACTAAGAGTTTTAAGGGGTATCTGCCAAATTCGACCTTGCACAATTATGGTTTGTGTATTTTTTTGTTTCCCTACGTCCTCACGTTTAAGTTGACATAACGAAAATTTTATTAGAAATATGAAAGCTCCGCAACAAGCGGTCCAAGCGGATTTTGGTTCACGTACTACTCTATAAGCTTCGTTAGTACTGAACTGGGAGACCGCCGAGACCGGCGAGCGTTGAACGGCACGCGACTACCGAAGCAGAGAGACAATGTCAGTCATAGAAGGATAGAAAAGCGAGCCATGGATTTCTATCCGATATTTTAGTGGTAGCAACCGAATTTCAATAAGGAATTGTACGGTCATAAGTAATTTGAGGATTCTGAGATTTTTATATAGTATTCATAAAGCTTTAAATTAGACTTCTTATCAATTACTTTCTCCATTTAATCCATATTTAATTCTTTACAAGGGCTCAAAATTTGCTTAATATGTGTTATTACCTCTTAGTTCAACATTAATCTACATGATATATTTTTTTCTTAATTCTCAATACATTCATTACCTCAAAATTCTTTGCTAAAAATATTTCGATATTTCCTCAAATCGCTGCCGATAGATTCCCCTTAACATGGATCCCAACAGGACATTGTCGCCAGAATGGACACCTGAAAAAGCTCAAAATAGTGGAAGAAGGAGAATGTAGATTTTGTGGTATGGAGGAAGAAACCAAACCTTCATCCACATACTTGCACCTAGGAGATTACTGGATAGAAGAGAGACATTTACTTAACTTGAAGCCTGCAGATATCCTAAAATTTCTCCGGGAAATAGATCTCTAAAGGAGCTACTAGACTCTGAACTTTACTATAAAATTAAGTAGAAGTTATGGGACTTGATAGATCTTCTAGTTCTCAGTGAATGTCACTCCAATATATACATTGTGACCCATTTTGTTTGGAAGCACTCCTGTAAAATACGCACTTCTCAATCGATTTTGATTTAATTTTTTTTGTAGATTTAGTATAAAAAACAGTATTATGGCACGAACTTATAAAATTTGTCTACACTCTACATAAAAAATTAATCTAAATACCACTTTTTCCAAATTCATGTCGTAATAACTTTGTCCTAAATAAATTTTCTTTTATCAAATTTCGATAGTTTACATTTGTGATGATTCTGAGTGCAGCGGTATAGTCATATTTGAGAAAAAAGTACTTTTGTCTATTTTGCAAAGAAAAATTAACACAGAGTGCCTTGAAAATAGTTATTATGCTATAAAAATTAGTGCCAAAATACCATTTTTGATACTGAATTAAACAACAAAAATTAAATCTAAATCGGTTAAAAAATGCGGATTTTACAGAGGTGCTTCCAAACAAAATTGATCACACTGTATAAAAACATACATATACGTACAATCCGGTCATAAAAATTTCCATGCCATTTAGTTAAGTTCGATACAGAAAAGCATCATCTTTATCATCATCATCATGTCTTTATTTAAGATATTTGCGTGACCCCTGATAATATTTGTATATTTATTTTATATTTCCATTAAATAATTAAAAATCTCCCTTTGAGAGCCTTCGGGGCTATACCAAACGGCTCTATCATATCTATGCCAGTGGCAACGAAAGTTTTGATAAATCTTCAATGAACGACTTCCTTTTTTGTTAAAGAGCTACATGAAAAATGTATAAATACCAATTCTAAAATAGTATATTATGTTTTACGGACAAAAATAACTAACTAATGAATTTATAGAATTGTATTTATTTCAAATATCTCCAAATTAGAAGGGAAAACATTTGTATAGTGAGCCTAGCTTAGAAAATATATCTGACCACTTCGCTTTTTTTCATGTCTTCAAATCAACTTTAGGAAGAATATGTCATTAGCTTAAATTAAATGAATTATGAATTTTCAGTAGTAATACCGAGATAATTTTGAGTATTTATCAAGACCCGAGGAGTATTCGATAAGATAATTTTTTACTTTGAAGATATCAAAAAATGTATTGTCAATCTGACGCTCAATACTTTTCAATACAAACTTTATTAGTTTTAATCAAAAATTATTCATTTTTATATAAAACTACAGTTGTGAAAAGTACAATTGGTAAATTAATTGAATCGTTAGATGCAATACCAAATCTTTCCGACATTTTTAATTCAGTTGTCAGTTTGACGTCTAATTAATTTTTAATAAAAAGTAAACACCAAACTGAAAACACCACATGTAGGGTATTATCGCTGTAATACAGCGGTGATTGGATGAAATTTAACACATGACTTGAAATTAAGTAATTTGATTGGTTACTATATCCAGTAAAAAATTATCAGTAGTAGTACCCCTAGGGTCTTGATAATACCAAGATAATTTTGTCATAGAGAATGCTGAACGCGTGTTGCTTGATAATAGCCCAAGGCCGAGGGCTATTATCTTTAAAGAAACGACCGTTCGAGACAATCTATCGTGGGAATCTAATAGTTTATAAAATATATATGCACGCCATTGGGCGGCAATTGTCAACAATGAAAATGAGACTTCGTCTCTCCACGTTGAGTTTAGGTATACCAAGTTTTTCATTGGTTTTGGAATGTTTAAAACGCCAGTTTTGGCAAATTGTAAATATTTTGAGATCTTGAAATTTTGCTCAGTTATTATAATAAAGCTAATGTGAGTGTTAAAAAAGTAATAATGATTTTATATAAGGTACCTACGCCATGACCCATTTGAAATGGTAGCACCTATTTTACCACTGATTACTAAGAAACGTTCCAAAATACAACGATCATTTGCAAATAATTATTTAAATCGTTTTGAACGTCAAAACAACCAAAAATTAATAGGTTTTTAAAGATTTTATGAAAGAAACTGTACATTATGAAATAAAACAATTTAATTTGTTAAAATCTTCATTATGTTGTGATGCGTTTCGCCAACACAGGGAGGTATAATGAGAATTTTTTAATTTATACAGTACCTTAATACTGAATTTTATGGATATTGAGAAAGCTACTGTGTTAGCGAAACCCGTCACAACTTTAAGTTCAATATAATGTAGATTGTAACAAATTAAATTGTTTTCTCCACGACTAAATAATAACGCACAAATTATTTTTACATATTTAGCTGCATAATTATATAAATTCTTCACACCAGTGAATAATGAAAAAGAATTCACTCTCGTTAGTCAATCACATTCTATTATTATCAGAATTCACGCTAAAATTAATTGAAATGAATAAATCAAATCGTCTCTTTAAAACGTCAAATACCTAAGAACGCAAATCGCTTCTGACAGCGCGTCGTTTGAAACGTCAAAATAATTATAAAATCATAATTTTACGTATTATAAGAGAAAAAAATGGACAACAGTAGCGATAGTGAATATGTACGCCTCCCGGAATTAATTTCATTTATAAATGTAAGGGTTCCGATTAAAAATATGAGTTGCGTATATATAGTTACTCTTTACATTTTTATAAATATGCTCTTTAGTCTAGTGGTGGTTGACTATGGCGCGGACGATCGAGGTTCGATCCTCACTGGAAGTTTTTTCTTTTTAGTCGTGGAGAAATATAATCTTTTACTTGTGTAGATTGGCTATTATTCACTTGGATGATTTCAAAACTCACTCGCTGCACTCCCTCGTTTTGGAAACTTCATCCGCGTGAATAATAGCCATCATTCTGCACTCGTTAAAGAATATACTATGATTTCATCATTTAGTATGGACCTTCATCAAGTAAAAGCATCATCTATTCAATTTTTGGTGAAACTGTTACTTGATTGAAAAATGTGTACATGAATGAAGGTGAATTCGTAGTTAAATATTTTGAGAGTATTTTAATAACACAATGTAAAATTTGATCTCTTCCTGCTCTATTTATTTGGGAATCCGTCAGTTTGGATCAAAGTCGCATTCACAATTTAAATAATCTACAAAATTGATGTTTATTCAACAGTGGCTGGGGGCCTGAACCCTTTTGCCGAATCAGCTCCAATGTAATATTAGAAGAAATAGGTAAAGCCGAGAAAAAGAGAAGATCTTAACATTGGAAAGATCTAGTAGGGCTTATACAATCAAAGACTCTTCTAGGTGACTACAACCTGTTGAGATCGAATGAATGCATAAGTGGAGGAAGAAGAATGCAGATTTTGTGGCATGGGAGAAGAAACCTCCATCCACATACTTCCCAAAAAATTATACAACCATCTACCGTTATAATTGGAGGCTGTTAATACATATAATTATTATTATAATAAATTTGAAGTATTTCTTTACGGAAGTCCATATTAAACAGTGGCAGAATTCTACAATCTACCTTAGACTTTTGACATTGTCATGAACTTAAGGTCTATTTTATATTGAATAGATGAGGCTTTTACTTGATGTAGATCCATAGTAAGTTATGAAATCAAACAATTTTATTTTGTTGAATCTACATTGTATTTAAACATAAAGTGACTTAAAGTGAGTAAACGAATTCGTTTGAAAAAGCTACTGTGTTAGCGAATCGCGTCACTTTATATAATCTTTATTCATAACACTATTTTAGAAAGAACAAACAAACATTTGTCGTACATGCTCGCTAAAACCAGATGTGGTCGTGCACGAGCTTATGACTAAGTATTAATTTTATATCTTTCAACAAATATAATACATATTAAAAGGAAAAATATCAATAGAACCTCTTAAATATCATATGACATATAACATATTTTTTATAACATATTTTAATAATAGTAAATTTAACCAACAAGACCATTTAATAATAAAAAGAAAAAAAGAAAATAATGTGAACACATGAAATATCGATCTAATTTAAATAATGGTAGAAATGGTAGATTACGTTTAACTTGAATTGTTTTATTTTCAATTAGTTCATGTATATCTCTCCTATCACAATTCAATAGATACTTTTTAAGAATATTTTTTATCAGCGCAGTTGAATTTATGGTTGTTAAATAAACCTTATACATATTTGGTAAAAAGTTATATATTCTTCCAGACAGATATGTAACATATCTTTGGCCCACAGATTTTTTACTAGTCTCTGTAGTTACATGATTATTTGTTTTATATCGGATAGTTGTGTTCAATGCTTTTCAGGATATTGCGGTTTTTGCAGATAAATATTAAGACAGAGTATGTATATAACTGTCTAATATCCATAATTTTACTTTCGTTAAACAGGGAATCTGAAGAGTAAGTTCATTTTTTATTTAAAATAATTTTTAAGATCTTTTTTTGTAGAATACAATGTAGATTTAACAAAATAAAATTGTTTGATTTCATAACTTTCTATTTTATATTATTATCTTAACTATACCTACTGAATTCTATAAATACATATCTATTTTCAATTCTGTTTCTGTTTTTTGTTTTTCTGATTTTTTTCTGTTTCTCAACATCATCCTTCCAACACTACTTCCAAACGTTAGCGTAAAATCTATTGCCCATCTTCTTCTCCTTTCAATGACCACTCCGCTCCCCCAACCTCATATCCCTCCTTGGACTAAACAACTTCCTCTATTCAATACCTCCCTTACCAAGTTCAATAAAATGAATCGCCCAACATACTTATAAAGAAAGCATTTTTGGAAATATTAGAAAAAACACCATATTATGTAGTTCTCTACACAGACGCCTCAAAAACTTCTTTTGGTGGTGGCTGCTCCGTCACAACCAACCACGAACTAATAGGTTCCTATCGGTTGCCCTCAACATGTAGCGTTCACACTGGTGAGTTGTATAGCATCTTCCAAGCATTCAAGCAAATCTCTTCTGTCAAGCGCGTCGCCATTTGTACCGATTCACTTTCCTCAATTAATTCACTCAATACCATCTTTACTGACCATCCAATAGTTCAAAACATCCATGACATCTATCAAACTCTCTCAGCTCGTGATGTAACAGTCTGTCTTATCTGGCTCCCATCTCACATTGGAATTACTGGCAATGAAAACGCTGACCACCATGCTAAAGAAGCCTCTTCTTCCATCACCACAACAACGTTCCAGCTCCCAAATGACATAAAACTATTATACAAAAAGTCCGTCAAGGAGTCCTGGCAAAATTTTTGGCACGACAGCAAAACAGCCCTTTACGACATACAACCATTAATCGGCTGTCCCTCCCTCGATTTCCTAACCAGGAGAGAAGCTGCTGTCATTAGACGATTGCGGATCAACCATACCAGATACACACATGGATACTTGATGTCTTCCGAAAACCTTCCCGTCTGCCGTCACTGCAATAGTCCCTTAACCGTCAAACATATTCTCACAGACTGCCAGGAATACACCATTACATACAAGCGCCTAGACCTAACACCAAACCTGAAAGAGCTTTTAAACTGCACTGCTGAAATCCCAAAGACATTGAAATTCCTCAAATCAACTAACCTCTACCACAAGATATAAACTAGATTGATATTTTACCGAGTATTTTACATGTTTTATGTTTTAAGATAGTATATGTATTCATAAAGTCTTTTTGTCTTTTGTACAGTGCCAATGGCCATAGTTGTCGAGGCACTTAAATACTAATAAATAAAAAAAATTCTGTTTGTTGTTCGCTCTTACTAACTCTTTTTCATAAAAATTAACGACGCCACATAAGCAAGCACCTATATCTTTTGAAATTTTATATCTTCAGCATAGGTTGGGATGATAACTTATTTATAGAGTTATGGAACACAGAATACAGGAACACAATGCTTCTGATGCGATTTGTGTGCTTTTTTTTTCTCTAGTTTTGACAGTTTATTGCAATTCCATGAAAATTTTAATTACGCTATTTAAGTTTTTATAAATGCAAATAGTTTGTATTTAAATACACTCCAGTCGTAACAAAATCAATTATTTGGAAGTCTTACTACGAAAAAAAAACATGAAAAAAAGTGAATAAATGACAGGAAAGAAGCCTGCAGCTTTCAAAAATTTCCTAGATAATTTGCATAAACAAAAACTTTTCACAAACTTATTTATTTTGTTATACAATCTCAACAGTTTTAGTTACTTTCTTAAAAATATAAAAATACTCATGACCCACTAAACATACTTTAATAAATATATCTATCAACAAAATAATATAATCATGTTTATTAAAACATTTTTGGCTCATTCAAATAATTCATATTTCGTAGATACTGTAAATGAATCGACTTAATAACCCAACCAGAATCACAAGGATTTAATTCTACAAATTATGGCGAAAGCGCCGGAGATAAATAAACACTGAGAATGTGGGAAATTTAATGGGTAATTTGTAACGACTCTTCAACATTAGGGACATAGATGTCGCTAAGAGACTCCAATTCTCAGTATGTTTTTAAAACATACTGAGATATCACTCAACAGTGATAAAAACTCTTCTAATTTTAATTAAATTTAAAGGGGGGAAATAAAATGAAATGAAATGTAAAGAAAATCATGTGAAAGTCAGTCAAAAATAAATATAGAAGGCTATAGAATTTTTTTTTTGTAGAAATATCAAGTCTTAATATTAATTAAAGCTAGTTAAATTATTTCCAGTTATGGGTTTCTATAAAAGGGGGCGTAGTTAGTTTATAATACGATAAAATGACAACTTCACCGTATTATTGAAATACAAAAGCATTTTTAATTCGAATATAAATTTTGTGCGGACACTTCATTTATTTATTTTTATTTACAAACAAGTAGCGTCTACCTCTGTTAAAGGTACTTTACTCTTGGGTATTTCTCGACAAACTTCGTATACGACAGAAAAATTTGATATTTGATGACTGTTTTATAGTTTTCAGATAATGTAGAACTTTTTATGAGGAATAACTTTTTTTCCTGAATTTATTAATGAAAAAGTCTTCCATACGATTTCAACTTACGGGGACGTATTGCACATAAAAATATTTTGGTTATTATACTTTTCGCTAGTTCTGGATTTATTTTCATTTTGAATATCTTTTCAAACTTTTATATTACCATGATATACTGATAAACTGTGATAGAAAATCTCTTAATTTAAATTAAATTTGAAAGGCAAGTTAACACAATAATAAAAGACATTAGGATTTGAAAATAATATTGGTTTCAATTCAATTAAAATTAATAATTTTATAATGTGAAGATTTCGTTCAAAATAGAGCAATTTGTTGTAATTTGAATGATAAAAAGAGGACATTTTTGATAATTAAAATTAAAAAAAAAATAATTTCAGCAAGATCTCAATATCTTTATTAGAATTTTTTCAGTACATTTGGAAGGTGACCTGAGGGAGTAGGTAATATGAAAATTAACTTAAATATAAAAAAATATTGGTTTTAACATTTCTTGATTATCAACTACAATTAATTTATGAATGTTAAGTGCATTTGGACCTGGAATTGAATTATATGAAGTCAGAGCTTCTATGAAAATATTAAAGTTTTTTTGTTCTTTAGTATTATTATGTTCAGGACGCCACAGTAAGAAAGACTTCTAAATAAATGTTTTGATAATTTTCTTCATTTTTATTTCAAAATTTGACTTTGTTGAGAAATTGATTAATATTAAATTGTTTTGCCATTTTCATGGTTGATACCCTTTTCCTTATTTCATAATTATAGTTAAGCAAAAAAAAATGGTGAATTATACAATATATATGTTGTGAAACTATAAAAACAAATACAAATTCTCAACATTCTATAAAATTTTACAACTGTTCCATGAAGTCAATTAACTTTTATGCTATTTTACAACCTTTTTTTCCCATACAAATATCAACACTGCAAATGTTTATAAGAAAATCTACGCGTTTAGCTGAATTTCTTTTACTTACAGCTGATATAAAATCAAAGATGTTTTTGTTATGAAACAGTTTCCGCCAGAAAATCGTCTCGCACATAACAAAATAACGTCGACACGTGCCGTTTAGAAACTTTGAACCAATGAGCGCGCGTTATCGAAATTATTATTGCAAAGTAGCACATTGCTCGGTGGCAGCGCGAAAATCAAACAGACCAAAAAGGAGAGAGGAACTGTGGAAAGTTGGGATTGAAAACACACACTGCAGCAGACACACACACACACGGAAACTAAAAGCAGTAATAGATAGACTGTGGAGAGAGAGCTATACATATAATATATAAGGCGCATATTCGCCACACATGCACATGACACATTCGAAAATATGAGTAGAGTTGAGTGTATATCGCGCACCTGTCATCAGAAGGACGTTTTCTACGAGGGTTACCGGTTCCGACTGCTTTCAAAAATATGCCGACTAGCAATGGACGCATAATTCCTGGATCGCTGTTAATGAATCCGATTAGACAAAGCCTACTAAGAGGGTAGAACGCTTGCGCCCGACTTCCCCTCATGTAAGACTCACCCCCCTCCAGCTTCTTTACTCTTACTGTTTTACCCTTAGACATAAATTAAGGGGCGGCGTATACTTAGAATCACACACGCTTCTCTACCCTCTCTCTCCGACTTGGCGACCACTAATTACTTGAAAAAAGGAGCGGTATACGACGTTTCTCTCTCTCTTTCTCTGTTTTGCATAAATGCACTAAGAAATCATCTACGCCGTGGAGCGGGTTTTCTTTTTAACGAGGCCGCCCTTCTTTTTCACCCTTCATACACAATCTCTCTTTATTACGTTTTTCTTATTTCGCTAAACAAAACTCCAACCCCTTCTTTCTCCAGATACGAGAATCTTCATCAACAACTAGCGCTCTGCGTTTTCCGTCGCATCTTGAATATTTTTTAATTTCAACACTTTTTTCTCTTTTTTTAAAATCGCCACCATTACATTTGATTAAATTTCGTCCTTTCAAACTTTGGATGGTACTCGATAATTAATTGAAAAAAAGTGATTACTGTTTATCAAAGTTTATTTTTTAATATGAAGCGTAATACAGTCTGAAAGTTTTTTTGATAAAAGTCGTGTACTTAAATATAGGACACCCTGTTTTTAACGTGTTTTTTTTCTTCAAATTAATTGTTCACCTCTCACTAATCAACACATCATATCACATTACAAGACTTGCGTATGAAATAAAAGATACTTTATACAGTATGTCAATTTTAAAACTCGCACAAAGTCGTTTCTTGGATAAAAAAGAGAGCATGTGAGATAGTGCAGTTCCATCAACCTCCTATGTCCCACCAACAAACATTTGAATGGCAACACCCTACTTGTAATACGTCCCAAAGGAATAAGTAGGTAACAATATACAGGACGTAACAATAAATTAAAAAAAATTAACAACTGAGTTGGGAATTTCGAAATCGCTGGCGATGTTCTGCACTACATTCAGACAAGAAATTACGCTAGACACTTTTCACTATCCGACGCGCGTTTCGATAGTTTGGAGTTAGATAAGAGAAATACTATACGTATTGAAAAGCTTCAAATACGTTACAAGTACTAAATATTTAAGACTTACTTAAAAGTGCTACCCACTTTGATGGGAGACATCTTGATATACATGTGAATCCATGTAACAGAATTTAGAGAGACTGTTAATGTTGCAAATGAAAAAAAAAGAGAATGGTCCAAGGGTAATCACTTAGCGAAGCAACTTAAATTGAAGTCATATGACAATTTTGACATTCATCCTTCTGTATCTGTAAAGTAGGGAGTGTGAGTGTAAGCTCACAGCACTTAGGCCTCTTGTAACCCATTGTTCATCCTCCCGAGGAGTTGTCGTCCTAGGTCATCGTCATCGTCCTTTCTGTCCTTACCAAGAAGGTTTACAGGTCACATCTCCTTTATATCGGCAGGTGTAGTTTAAGACACACCGAACACATACTCTCTTATTGACGATAACTACGGACATTCGCATAAGACATGCCTGACAGTTTCATCTTCCTGTTCACACATCCTGCATAGAGGTTTGTCCACTAGCCCCATAGTATGGAGGTGTTTCCTTAGTTGACTACATCGTACTGTATCGACTCTATAATGGTATGAGGTCATTATTTTATATCAAAAATAAATAAATTGACGCAAGAAACAGTATTTCTAATAATCACGCTGTCGTCTTCCTTATCTGGTCACTTTCTTGAGTAATCTGTAGTGAGTACAAAGATGGTATATTATAACTTGCGCCATCAATTAAAAATCTCTCGAGCTAATTTGGTTTCATTATTTTATATCGAAAGTTCAGAAATTCACGCAAGAAAACGGCGTTTCTAATAATTAGTCATCACTATTTCAATAGGCAAATTCTACATGGATTGGGAGATGACAATTAAGTTTGGTGAATTTATGTCTAAGAGAATTAATAATCTGGACGTCAAAAAAATATTTGTTTTAGTGAAAGGGTACTATTTTTTAAATGGTAATGTATCCTGGGATACTAAAAGTTTGGACAGGAATATTATGAGTTTGTGTGATTAGAGCCTTGTTTATACCAAGAAAGGTATCGATGAAATGTACCTTGACATGCTGGAGAGCATTTTTGGACCATTCTTGAACTAGAAAACTGATAGGACAACTTTTGCTCTAGATGAAATTCTGCTACACTTCCAGCAAGACGAGCACTTCCACATTATGAACACCAGTAAGGAACTGGTTACACAATAATTATCCAAAAGAGTGGATTGGAAGGAGTGATCCAATTGAGTGGCCACCTAGGTGACTAGACTCCCCACCACTTGATTTTTTTCTATGAAGTTACCTTAAATCGATTGCTTATAAAACTCAACCGACCTTAATAACTCAAGCTTGGCGTGGTATTATTATAGTTCATTTAAAAACCAGGAGGAGTGATTTGAAAAGCCTTACTCACACCACTAAAAGTTACCAGATTAGTTACTAAAGGGTGTGTTCCGAAAACGTAGTCAACAGTCGTGTTCCAAATATATTAAATATGCCTTGATAGCAAAGATATTAGTCATAAGTCGATTTCTCCTCGGATCTGCAGTATATATTTCAGAAGTACCTACGCATTACACAAAATGTAAGACTTTTTCCTGTTTCGTTTCTTATTCAAACATAAGAAGATTCAGATTCACATCGACAACAAACAAATTATGGTCATTGTTGATGGTTGAGAATTACAGATAGTCAAGTTACTTTAATTATATTTATTACAATTAAATTGAAAAGAATATGACAATTGATAATATGTTCTGGCAATAACAATACTACAAAATAAATAGCATTGTAGAGCAATATGCAGTATTAATTTAAACATTTTCAACAGTTATCTTTATGTTGCCGGATTAAGTGTAATAAACCAGTTTCCAAATACTTCTGAGATACCTTCTTCCTTCTTTTTAACTTCAAAAACCAATAATGTATTTTCTACCAAACCCATTCTTTTCTATATTGTTTTATATCTTCCATGGCATGTTCTTCCGATGAACTTTGACGATTTCTTCCCAAATATGTATATAACAAATAAATAGTACCTACATTTGACTCGTCAAAAGGTGACACAGATAAATTTAATTTGTTCCAAGAAAGTCTGAACGTTTCTTTGAAGCTTGCAAAAATTTGGCCAGCACAGATAACATTTTTGTTCTTCTAACGACATTTTTTATTCACCCATCACAATTTTTCAAAAGTCCTGGTATTCCACCAATATTTTCTGCACTATATAATGTTCCTCTACTTCAGTATTCCCTTAATACTCGCTAAACCGACTTTACTACTTTCAAAAAATTTTGAAAAGTAATAATGTACCCACTGCTTGAGAATACTTTTGGTTTTTCATCCAATATTTATTTATTTATCTGTCAGAACTATCAAAAATGAAAACTATCAGCTGATGTCAATATAAAAAAGTGTTGTGTGAAACTGGGCTGAATCTGACCAATCAGAGGTCTACAGAATTGCCAACTTAAATTCAAATCGCTCCTCCTGGTTTTTAAATGAGGTATAGAGCAACATTTTCCAACGTTCGGGAGAAATTTGAACATATACCTACTATTGTTTACAAAACCATTTTCAAGTTTTTTTGTAAAATTTTCTTTTTTTTATTACAATTAACGTGCTCTGCTACTAAGGCCACTCGCACGCAGGTACAGTAAAGTATACAATAAATATATTGTATTTTGTGGTATAGCTGGACATCTCTCAAGAACTGGAGAACGGTGAGGACATTATCTGGATTTCCGAGTATCTCTTGAAGACTTCCTTTGAGGTTGAGCTGTTGTCTTTTAGCTGTGTACTGTTGGAATTCTAAAATAATGTGTCCAACGATGTAGATGCAGTTACAGGTTGAACAGAATGGTCGATTGTTGGATGACATAAGGTAGCCATGAGTGAATCTAGTGTGACCGATTCTTAGTCTTCTCAACACCGCTGGATCTTGTCTTGAAAGATTTGAAGCTCCAATATAGTAAAGGTGGCTTAATGAAGGTTGGATTTTTCGCAGTTTTGTCGGGATGGAATTCCAATGATCTTGTCATAGAGCTTTAGCCTTACGCTTGATGACGTTTCCCATAATACCAATATGAGACGGCGTCCATAGAATGGTAATGGCATTAGATCCAGTATAATCGTTATACCGCTAGAAAGCATTTTTATGGGTTTTCTGACGTTGTATCATAACTTAAAATTTTTGTATGTGGGGTAGGTGAGAGTGCATTGTCATTTTAATCCCCTTTTCCATACCCCTATCATTAGGAAGATCCATGATGGATTTTATATGAGAATTCTTGAAAATAACCGCTTAAAAACTACTAATACTATTAACAACTGAGCTGCGAATCATTCTGTAAGTATATATTTTTTCACTAAAATGTCAGTTTTTTATTTAATCATTGCGAAACTGCTAATACACCCCTGTAATAATTTATAAATGAATTAAAACACTGATAACCTCACCAGAAAAAAATCTAATTTACCAAAAAAATCATCATTCCAAGTTAAACTACCCCGTATATTCGAATAAAACTGTATTTCTGGTGAAATTTGTATATTTTCAAGTTATTTCTTTGAAAATATGGGCGGTAGAATCAGTTTACCGGCGCAGCCACCAAAATTTCAACTTCTTGTGTGTTCACGATCCAAACCGTTGTCGGCTATCAACAGCAGGAAAGTTATTTGAACGGTATACTTTTAGTGAAGGTCAACCGTAGAACTCGACTAGAAGATGGGGAATTTATTTACTCACTTCCGGAAACGGAAGATTAAAAGTTAAGATCGTACTTATATTTTTATTTAGTTGTACTCAGAATCGACGAAATATTTTACAATTTAATAGTAACTACTTGAAAATATATTATTTATTATCCGAATAATTTCTTCCAGAAAAAGCGAAAAATATACACTATAAAAGCAGATGGTTACTGAACGTCATC
>CAJUYH010004143.1:0-28545 GCA_910591685.1 Galerucella tenella | reverse complement strand
CTTCACATTATAAAATTATTAATTTTAATTGAATTGAAACCAATATTCTTTTCAAATCCTAAGGTCTTTTATTATTGAGTTAACTTGCCTTTCAAATTTGATTTAAATTAAGAGATTTTCTATCACAGTTTATCAGTATATCATGGTAATATAAAAGTTTAAAAAGATATTTAAAATAAAAATAAATCTATAACTAGCGAAAAGTATAATAACCAAAATATTTTTATGTACAATACGTCCCCGTAAGTTGAAATCGTATGGAAGACTTTTTCATTAATAAATTCAGGAAAAAAAGTTATTCCTCATAAAAAGTTCTACATTATCTGAAAACTATAAAACAGTCATCAAATATCAAATTTTTCTGTCGTATACGAAGTTTGTCGAGAAATACCCAAGAGTAAAGTACCTTTAACAGAGGTAGATGCTACTTGTTTGTAAATAAAAATAAATAAATGAAGTGTCCGCACAACATTTATATTCGAATTAAAAATGCTTTTGTATTTTAATAATACGTTGAAGTTGTCATTTTATCGTATTATAAACTAACTATGCCCCCTTTTATAGAAACCCATAACTGGAAATAATTTAACTAGCTTTAATTAATATCAAAACTTGATATTTCTACGAAAAAATAATTCTATAGCCTTCTATATTTATTTTTAACTGACTTTCACATGATTTTCTTTACATTTAATTTTATTTTATTTCCCCCCTTTAAATTTAATTAAAATTGGAAGATTTTTTATCACTGTTGAGCATAATATTGTACATAATAAAATTAAAAACATACTGAGAATTGGAGTCTCTTAGCGACATCTATGTCCCTACTGTTGAAGAGTCGTTACAAATTACCCATTAAATTTCCCACATTCTCAGTGTTTATTTATCCCCGGCGCTTTCACCATAATTTGTAGAATTAAATCCTTGTGATTCTGGTTGGGTTATTAAGTCGATTCATTTACAGTATCTACGAAATGTGAATTATTTGAATGAGCCAAAAATGTTTTGATAAACATGATAATAATATTATTTTGTTGATAGATATATTTATTAAAGTAGGTATGTTTAGTGGGTCATGAGTATTTTTATATTTTTAAGAAAGTAACTAAAACTGTTGAGATTATATAACAAAATAAATAAGTTTGTGAAAAGTTTTTGTTTATGCAAATTATCTAGGAAATTTTTAAAAGTTGCAGGCTTCTTTCCTGTCATTTATTCCCTTTTTTTCATGTTTTTTTTTTTCGAAGTAAGGCTTCCAAATAATTGATTTTGTTACGATTGGAGTGTATTTGAATACAAACTATTTGCATTTTTTAAATGTTAAATAGCGTATTTAAAATTTTCATGCAATTGCAATAAGCTGTCATAACTAGAGAAAAAAATGCACATAAATCGCATCTGAAGCATTGTTTTCCTGTATTATGTGTTCCATAACCTATGCTGAAGATATAAAATTTCAAAAGTTATAGGTGCTTGCTCATGTGGCGTCGTTAATTTTTATGAGAAAGAGTTAGTAAGAGCGAACAACAAACATAGAACTAAAGATAGATATTTATACAATTCAGTACACCTAATACAATAATATAAAATAGATCTTGAGTTCTTGACAATGTCAAAAGTCTAAGGTAGATTGTAGAATTCTGCCACTGTTTAATATGGACTTCCGTGAAGAAATACTGCAAATTTATTATAATAATAATTATAAGTATTAACAGCCTCCAATTATAACGGTAGATGGTTGTATAATTTTTTGGGAAGTATGTGGATGGAGGTTTCTTCTCCCATGCCACAAAATCTGCATTCTTCTTCCTCCACTTATGCATTCATTCGATCTCAACAGGTTGTAGTCACCTAGAAGAGTCTTTTATTGTATAAGCCCTACTAGATCTTTCCAATGGTCAGATCTGCTCTTTTTCTCGGCTTCACCTATTTATTCCAATATTACATTGGAGCTGATTCCGCAAAAGGGTTCAGGCCCCCAGCCACTGTTGAATTAACATCAATTTTGTAGGTTAATTAAATTGTGAATGAGACTTTTATCCAAACTGACGGATTCCCAAATAGATAGAGCAGGAAGAGATCAAATTTTTCATTGTGTTATTAAAATACTCTCAAAATATTTAACTACGAATTCTCCTTCATTCATGTACAGATTTTTCAATCAAGTAACAGTTTCTCCAAAAATTGAATAAATGATGCTTTTACTTGATGAAGATCCATACTAAATGATGAAATAATAGTATATTCTTCAACGAGTGCAGAATGATAGCTATCATTTACGCGGATGAAGTTTCCAAAACGAGGGAGCGCAGCGAGTGAGTAAATTGTTTTATTTCATAATTTACAGCTTCTCTTATAAAATATTTGAAAACCTATTAATTTTTGGTTGTTTTGACGTTCAAAACGATTTAGAACATTTTTTGCAAATGATCGTAGTATTTTGGAACGTTTCTTAGTAATCAGTGGTAAAATAGGTGCAACCATTTAAAATAGCGTCATGGCGTAGGTACCTAATATAAAATCATTATTACTTTTTTAACACTCACATTAGCTTTATTATAATAACTGAGCAAAATTTAAAGATCTCAAAATATTTACAACTTACCAAAACTGGCGTTTTGAACATTCCAAAACCAATGAAAAACTTGGTACACTCTTTCTAAACTCCGCGTGGAGAAACAAAGTCTCATTTTCATTGTTGGCAATCGCCGCCCAATGGCGTGCATATATATTTTATAAACTATTAGATTCCCACGATAGATTGTCTCGAACGGTCGTTTCAAATGGTATTTAGAATGGCATATTAATTATTTTCATTATTAGATTATATTTATACTGGTTATTCAGCAAATAATTATAACGAAAACCAACCTATTTGAGATAATATACTGCTCTACACATGCAACACAAGTCATAACTAATGTAGTACATCATATTAACGCCACAGTAAATCGTATAAATCACTAACCGACCTAGTTAGTGCGAATGCAAAATACTGTGATTGGGTCAACCTAAATTCTTCTCTTGTTTCATCAGCCATGCTCCTGGTTCAAGATTTAATTATTAATATTCATAAAGGTGTCTTAAATAACTAATTTTAAACGCCTTGTTTCAATGCTAACAAATAAATTCATAAAACTGCATTTTTTTTCAAATATTTCCAAACCAGCTTTCTAAAAGTGTCACGAACTAGAGTTTGTTCAGCCATCCTTTGCCGTTACGTCATACATTGTGAAGCTTGCTCTCTCATTCATGAAATGGATGAGACGGAATAATGACGTCATTATCGTATTTCTTATTTAGGGGCTACGTTCATAAATTTACTCAGAGTAAGGATAGTTTACTCCGAAGCGTTCATAAATTTACTCTACCAGTATAGAGTATGCTTATATAAACGTTCAGAAACCTACCCGGAGTAAACTCTGCATAATCTGCTTTTTAATGGTGTATAATATACTCTGACAGTTATGACATTTTGGTATACAGTAGCTCAGTTCAGATTAGTGCCCAGGTTATTTTTATTGATAATATTATTCATATTAATATTATTAATATTCAACTCATCCATGGTTAATTAATTTCTATTTTCGAAATGAAAAATATAACCCCAAATTTATATACACAACTTAGATAATGACATTTGATTTACCTCCGGCCGGTGTAGCCTCTGAACGGTTACTCCGAGTAATCAACAAACATTCTTTTGTAATCACGTGATCATACTCTTCTCTACTCAATGGAGTAAGTTTATGAACATACAGAAGGTACACATAAATTTTATCTGTTACTTTTGACAGTTCAGTTGTCATATTTTGAAAATAATTCTTAACATATGTCATTGATTATAATATTGAGGTTAAGTTTAAAATACATTCAAGTAATATAAGACATACGTAAAACAGCAGAATACGTCACCCATTATGACGTAACGGCAAAGAATGGCTGAACAAAAACAGTTTACTCTGCATTTTTGGTTGTGCGTTATAATGTGGCAAGTATTGGCCTGTGCCTGAAATTGATTCGAAATATTCGGTGATATATATACCTAACAAGTTAAGAAAGACTATTGATAAACAAAATATTTCACATAAATTATAATTTGACAGATTTTTGATAGTCGAAAATATAAAAGTACTATTGTGAGAATTTATAATTCATTTAATTCAAACAAATGACATATTCTTCCTAAAGTTGATGTGAAGACATGAAAAAAAGCGAAGTGGTCAGATATATTTTTTAAGCTAGTCTCACTATACAAATGTTTCCCTCCTTCAGTAAACTGTTAGTAGCTCTTGACATTTTTAGAAAGCTAGTTTGGAGATATTTGAAATAAATACAATTCTATAAATTTATTAGTTAGTTATTTTTTGTCCGTAAAACATAATATACTATTTTAGAATTGGTATTTATACATTTATCATGTAGCTCTTTTTTTTTTAAAAAAAGGAAGTCGTTCATTAAAGATTTATCAAAACTTTCGTTGCAACTGGCATATATATGATAGAGCCGTTTGGTAGCCCCGAAGGCACTCAAAGGGAGATTTTTTATTATTTAATAAAAGTATAAAACAAATATACAAATATTATCAGAGGTCACGCAAATATCTTAAATAAAGACATGATGATGATAATGATGATGTTTTCTGTATCGAACTTAACTTAATGGCATGGAAATTTTTATGACTGGATTGTATGTATGTATGTTAGTATGTTTTTTTTGTTAGATTCAGTATCAAAAAAGTATCAAAAATAGTATTTTGGCACTAATTTTTATAGCATAATAACTATTTTCAAGGCACTCTATGTTGATTTTTCTTTGCCAAATAGACAAAAGTACATTAGGAATTAGGCATTTTTTCTCAAATATGACTATACCGCTGCACTCAGAATCATCACAAATGTAAACTATCGAAATTTGATAAAAGAAAATTTATTTAGGACAAAGTTATTACAACATGAATTTGGGAAAAGTGTATTTAAATTAATTTTTTACGTAGAATGTATACAAATTTTGAAAATTTGGGCCATAATACTGTTTCAATTATTTCATACTGAATCTACAAAAAAAAATCAAAATCGATTGAAAAATGCGGATTTTACAGGGTTGCTTTCAAACAAATTGGGCTACACTGTATATATTGGGGTGACATTCACTGATAACTAAGAGATCTATTAAGCCCCCTTACATCTACTCAGTTCTTGAGTAAAGTCTCAAAGACTAGTAGCTCTTTTGGTCCTTAGTCCTATTTCCCGAAGGAATTTGAGGGTATCTGTAGGCTCTAGCTTAGGTAAATAACCCTCTCCTATCCAGTAATCTTCTATGTGTGAAAATGTAGATAAAGGTTTCTTCCTCCATGCCACAAAATCTACATTTTCCTTTCTCCATACTATTTTGAGCTTTTTCAGGTGCCCATTCAGGCGACAATGTCCTGTTAGGATCCCTGTTAAAACTATTAGTGCAGTTTTACTTTGACTTATGCATTTGATCCTAACAGGCTGTAGCCACCCAGACGAATCTTTGATTGTCATCCACTCATATATCATTTGTATACTCCCTATCATGTCTAAAAGATAAACGGTATTTCTCTTTAGATGACTGTTTAGCCCAAAATCTATTATTCTTATTATGTCTAAATTATCGTCAAATCTATATTCTATACCAGTATAGTTAAACGGGCTTAGCTGGGACATAATTTTGCAATACTGAACCAACTTTCTTGTTACCTCACATACTCGTGTATCAGTTTTTGAACGATTCAAAAATTACACATCCCATTGTCAAATATCAATTCACAATCGATTCCAACAAACAATTTTGTTTATTTTTCTACTTAGTACTAGGTAATTAACGATAGAAATTTTTGGATAATGACACAATAAACAGATAAACGAAAATTCTATAAATATATTTAAAAGTAAATAATAAATAATAATGTATGTCTATCTAACCCATGTACAGAGTTAATGTGTATGCCCATAAGTAAATATTAGTTGGAGAAGTTTCAGAAACGTGAATAGTTATTGATGTGGGTTTCAGGGAGACAGGTACATTTTGTTTTGGGACGAAAAATTTGTAAGTACCAAGTTTATTCTTTATTTGTGCCGTTTTCTCATTAAACACTGATTATTTTTTGGCAGTTGTTTAATTTTTTTCCAAGAAAAAAAATAATCGTTATTAGTTAATCAGTGAAACGATTTGGCAACATGTGATTTTTGCTCAGTTTCCTATCTTAGGTATAACCCCACTTTTTTCAATTTTTGTCTTTAATATTGTGGTGTATTTAATGAATTTCAACCTTTGACTACCGACAGAATCTGCGTCGGACATTTTATAGTTCTACTCCCATCACACATTTTTTGGGCGCTTGCCGCTCTCGTTAGCTTTCTAGTTTATAGTGTTTTATGAGGTGGCAAATTGATAATTGTACTAGATTGTTATATTTTGTATTCCGGAGTCTCCCAGACTCCGTGTCAGTGTAAAAGAAATCTTGAAAATCATTATGGCTAGTTCCCAAACAACCATTTGTTTTAATGACCCAGATTATGAAGATATAGCAACGCAACTATAATAATAGTGATATTGAAGCTGAAGAAAATGTATATCTAGAAAATTCGAGGAAAACTTGCATGGCTTAGAAATTATGTGGATGGATGTCCCGTTGGGATCCCTGTTAAAACTCTCAGCGCAGTTTTACTTCGACTTATGCATTATTTTGATCTCAACAGGTTGTAGTCACCCAGAAGAATATTTGATTGTTTAAGCCCTACTAGATCTTTCCAATAATCAGATCTCTATTTCTCGGCTTTACCCATTTCTTCCATTATTACATTGGGACCGATTCCGCAAAAAGGTTCAGGCTCCCAAAAGGGTGTTTCAGTTCCCCTCTTTGCTAGTTGATCTGCTACTTCATTTCCTTCTATTATATGGATACAAAACTGTAACCTTTTTTGACTGAAAACGTCTGAGAATCGTTGGATTATCTGATACCTCGAAATGGTTTTTATTTCGGAGATTTTTCGAAAAAATCCAAAGTCTATTAATATAAACCATATCTATCCCAGATTAACTCTTTAAACACTCTTTAGTCAAACGGTGCTATCGGCCATTAATTTTTCGAATTTCGGGATTTGTCACGTCAAATCTGACATTTCTGTTTCAATCTTTGACATCAGCTAGATATTTCAAACCAATAACCTAGATGACTATAAAATCGCTCATCATAAAACGTGAAGCAGCCGGTCATTTTTGACCCGCCATGACACGTGCCTTTTTTTCTTAACGTCGTTACACGCGTGTGAGCGTTTCCCGCACCTACATCAATTCCACTAATAACGTTGAAGAATGAATAACATAATATGTTTATATTTACATATAAAAAAAAGTCTCATGAACCAACCAACTTTTATTTATCAAAACAAAATAAAAAGAAATTGAATAAAAAATTATTTATAAATCAAAAGTTTTTAAAGATACAAGTACATCTACTCCGATTCTTTCTCTTCTATTTCCCAACAGGATGTACACACAGTTTTTGTGTGTTCCATGCAAATTGGCTTTCTACAATTTGGTTTGCAACACTTTGTCTTAGTTTTTCGGTTTTTCCTTTTAGGGCAGTAGGCACATTTATTAGTTGTTCGTTGCTCCTTGCATTTCTAGAGGCTCTACTTCATCTCGAATCCCCGAATAATCCTCAATTTGCCACCTCTTCTTAAAAATGATGCTAAATGCATTCCGTGACGCTTGAGGTATTAGTTCGTTAGTTCGTATTAGTTTCGACAATTTTATTGCGAAATAGTATATTAAGTATCAAGAACGGTAAGGGTTGTTTACCGGTCGACAGCAATGTTTGGAGGCTGAGCGTAGCGAAGCCTCCAATTTTGCTGGAGACCGATATTACCCTCAACGTTCGAAATGCTTATACCATTTTTTGCGCGATCGTATTGAAATAAACTTCGAATAACTTATCTACAACTGTCATGTAACGGGTACGATTTGACACTATTTTTAATGTCATAATGACGTATATTACCGCACTAGTGCGTTTTTGATTACATTACCGCACTAGTGCGGTAATAAGAATCTAGAAACATATTGATACCAGAATTAAATATTTAAAATAACACTGGAAGCTGCATTTTCAATTTCCGAAAGGAGATTTTCTTCGCTTGAACTCATTTTTATAGATTTTTGTTCATTCAACTTTGAAAATTTGATGACATAACTAATTTATTTTTTTTTCACAGCCTTGTTTGTCTTTGTTGCTATGGTCATAAAATATGATACACAGTACCTTATGTTTGCAGTCAATATTATTAAAAATACGTTGGATTGAAATTTTTTTCAAATTTTATATTATAGGTACTGTTAATAATACTAATAAACAGTTGTAGATAAAATTTTGTACGTAACACGTGTGATAGGAATTATCAACGCACTTATGTGATTACACTACTCGGCCTACGGCCTCGTCGTGCAAACTTCACATGCGTGCGATAATAATGTCCATATCCCACTAATTACGTGAATAACTATTAAATTTCTTCGGAATGAACGAAATGTCAAAAGTGACATTTATACTTCTCGATCAGTTTAAAATATATTTCAAATTTCTTCGAAATTAGCGAAATGTCATAAGTGACATTTATACTTCTCGATCAGTTTATAATATAATTTGCATTTTGGTGAAATTGTTTTCATGCTATTTATTACTTTTTATATTGTTCTGTTCGTTTCTGTTCATTAAAAAAATATAGATCTTATTTTTTTGTTCCTTTCGTGTAATGAATGAAGTAATATATTATTTAGTACCACTTAAATGTATGTAGGGCTAAGACGGCGGTAAGTTAATTATTTACCGACGTCTGAACGGTAAGTAAATCACTTACCGACGTGTTAGACTTAGAAACCAGTAAACACAACCTACCGTCCTGACAACCGGTGCTGTAAATAAACAAAAAAGATCGATCGCGCAAAAAAATATAATTTGCATTTTGGTGAAATTGTTTTCATGCTATTTATTACTTTTTATATTGTTCTGTTCGATTCTGTTCATTAAAAAATATCAATCTTCTTATTTTTTTTGTTTCTTTTGTGTAATGAATGAAGTAACATATTATTTAGGGCCACTTAAATGTATGTAGGGCTAAGACGTAGTTTACTTACCGACGTCTGAACGGTAAGTAAATCATTTACCGACGTGTTAGACTTAGAAACCAGTAAACACAACCTACCGACCTGACCACCAATGCTGTAAATAAACAAAAAAGATCGATCGCGCAAAAAAAAATTTGTGGGCGATTCGCTCATAGCGCGTGTCATGGCGGGTTAAAAATTTTAAATTTTCTTAGCCACTTATTATTTTTACCAAGAAGAATCTTTACACAAAAACCACATTATTTATGTACATTTTAAAGAAAACTAAACTGCTTATATATCTAGAATATATTATCAACTACTGCAAATGTTAGAAAATCCTTGCAACTTGTATATGTCGATGAAACACCAGGAAATACATAAAAAATTTATTGCAGAGTGGTACGATGAGTTAATTTATGCTAAGTAGATTTAAATTATTTCTTTAGAGCCTGCCCAAGGTAAGTGTTTATATGTTGTAGCTTGTTTCTGCATGAATATCACACTAGAAAATAATTGTGTGAGTGTAATAATTGATTTTATAATCTCAAGAGGGAGTAATTCCTAATTGAAGAAGATATAGTAACTTTTTTACTAACTATAAGACTTGAAATGCGTGGCCTGTGCCCATATAACAACATATGTTGTAGATATACCAGTCCTTTTTAACATTGAAGTGTAATAATTCAATGTCCTTCGTGGCATATAGGCAGGGAAGTAGTTGTTGCCACTTAGTGAACGGTCTCTGTTCTTTGATTTTCAAAGACTCTGTAATGCGTAATAATAGTATTATACTTTATACTATTACCTTTGACATCTATATAATAAGCGATTGAATAATAAATTTCACCTTGATTTATAAGATTATGAGTCTATAGAGCCACGTAAGTTAATTTTTGTTTAAAAGTTCACAAATGTATGTAACTAAATTCAATAATACCACACGAACAATATCCATCATATATTGGATTGGTTGTGTAATGAAATTTTAATATACAGGGTGGGGCAATCTTCTGACATCGGAGGATTACATCGTTGTGGTGATAGATAGAACTTTATAGTTTTGTGTGAGCTAATACAGTTACTGAGAGCACATTTTGAAAATACTCTCGATTCTACAGGGTGTTCCAAAACCACGTAGCAGCACAAACTTACATTTTTTTAAATGGAACATACTATATTTTGTTTAGGAATCGAAAAGATCTCACCGAGAAAGTTACAAAAATATAGCACTCTAATATATTATAAGGGTGTTTTACAAAGATATGGCCAATTATTAGCAAAAAAGACCTCCTCTTTAACACTCTGCAGAACAGTAAATTAAAATAAATCAACAGGTCTTTGTGTTCAAATGTCATACACACATCATTGGCTGTGCTCAGTATCAATTACTTTTTTCATCTGTGGCTTCTTTAATACAGGGTGAAACAAAACCCAAATCAAGCAATATCTCAAAATTTTCAAATGAATCACCCTATAAGTCTTTTTACAATTTATTTTGTTAGTACAATTAATAAACTTTCTAACGATGTAATAAACTTAGGGCATCAGTTAATGGAAAATCGTAGATATTTTATGATAATGGTCAAAAACAAGTATTTTACACACACAAATTAAATGGTATTGAATTTTTACATGCAACATCTTGTGAATTTTAACATTCCTAAGGCATATATTTTAATCGTAATTTTGGATGCATCTACAATATCTAATTGATGAAATAAAATGTTTGCTAATACCGTAGGCACCTACCTGGAATTACCAAAAATTTCATATTTATTCATGTTTCACTTTCAAGAATTGTTATTATAGGCTTGTTTGAGAATGGGCGAAACATAATCAAGCCATATTTTTGATTATATCAAGTGGGCTACTATCAAAATCGTATCTACTAATAAATGTCAAAGAAATATTGCTGTATTCTTCGTTTGTGTTTAGGAAGTTGATTCAAACACAATAGTTAACTTGTGGTTCCAACAAGATGGAGCATCTGTATATCAGAAATTTTACCGACAGGTGGATAGGCCGTGGTGGACCAATTTCGTGGCCTTCTCGATCTCACACCGATGGATTTCTTTTTATGGGGATACATCAAGCAACTTGTGTATCAAACGTAACGCATTTTCCACAATAACTCCAGCTATGTTGGAAAGAGTAAGATCCTCGTTTTTGAAAAGAATTGTATGGAAGTAAATGATCGCCATTTTGAACACTTAGCATAAACTACTATACTTTTTATAGAATGTCAATGTTCATTTATGTAAATGTGAGTGTTCTTATAATGTTGGTTTTCATAATTGTTAGTTTTTCAAAAATAGAAAAAGTTGGAAAATGAATTACAAGCTTGCATTTTACATAACTAAGATATACTGTTTGTGGTGACTTGAGTAATTATTTCGTAAAGACTACAAACTGCTTTTATATTTATTAGTAGGTACCTACTATAATGACATTAGCCTACTTACAGTACAGTAAACAAAAATATTTCTTCCAACATAATTCCTTCTTTCCTTCCTCTAATGGTAAGAGTAGAAGTCAAAGATATTTTAGATGCATCCTAAATTACGATTAGAATTTATGCCTTAGAAATGTTAAAATTCACAAGATGTTGCATGTAAAAATTCAATACCATTTAATTTGTGTGTGTAAAATACTTGTTTTTGACCATTATCATAAAATATCTACGATTTTCCATTAACTGATGCCCTAAGTTTACTACATCGTTTGAAAGTTTATTAATTGTACTAACAAATTGTAAAAAGACTTATAGGGTGATTCATTTAAAAATTTTGAGATATTGCTTGATTTGCGTTTTGTTTCACCCTGTATTAAAGAAGCCACAGATGAAAAAAGTAATTAATACTGAGCACAGCCAATGATGTGTGTATGACATTTGAACACTAAGACCTGTTAATTTATTTCAATTTACTGTTCTGCAGAGTGTTAAAGAGGAGGTTTTTTTTGCTAATAATTGGTCATATCTTTGGAAAACACCCTTATAATATATTAGAGTGCTATATTTTTGTGAAGCTCTCAGTGAGATCTTTTCGATTCTTGAACAAAATATAGTACGTTCCATTTAAAAAAATGTAAGTTTGTGCTGCTACGTGGTTTTGGAACACCCTGTAGAATCGAGAGTATTTTCAAAATGTGCTCTCAGTAACTGTATTAGCTCACACAAAACTATAAAGTTCTATCTATCACCACAACGATGTAATCCTCCGATGTCAGAAGATTGCCCCACCCTGTATATAAATTAGTTACATGAGAACGATTTGAAAAGTTTTATACAAAATTAAATACATTCCAAGAAGTATAAGATAGTATTTTTTCTCTTATTTTTTGGGAATCAAGCCACAATAATGTTTTTTATTTTTTATTTCGACGTTTCGGTAGCATTCCAGCTACCGTTGTCAAGATTAACTGGTAATAAAATAATTTTTGGTCCCTATCTGACACAACGAAAAAATATGACAACTAGACAATCAATAATATTCTGAAGTTCAAGACTACAAAACTTTGTTGTCAAATTTTATTGAGGTCCATTTATAGTAGATCACATCTCTGGTAAAATATGAATAAAATATTCTATTTTATGACATTCTAACGATATGATAGTCTACTAGAAATGGAATCCAGTGAAGTGCACGTTCCAGGAACGGTTTTTATTGGGATAGCGCTTTTTTCCGCTTATTTTGGAAATGTTGTTAATAAAACGCGTTTGTTGTTACTTTTTTGTGTGTGATTATTTTTGTTTTCAAAATATGTATAACTCAGTTTGGTGATTTTGTGTATTGAAGTGTGTATCGATTAACAACTATTCCAATGATAAATCATAAGAAAACCTGGATAAAAACTTATGATGCTATCCTGATAACACAGGTAATTGATTATTGGAAATTTCTCTTTCTAACATTGGTAACCAAATTGGACTACATTTGGCTGAAATACTAGCTACACATTTATCTGCATTTAGTTGTATTAAAGCACTTTCTTTGATTTTTCTTTCGTCTTTTATTATTGGGATCTTTCAATATTATTTTTGTCGAATCCCATTGAATTTTATGCCCCTCTTCCCAAGCATGTTTACAAATACCTGACTTAAAGAACTCCCTATCTTTGATATATTTTTTGTGTTCCCTTATTCGGACTTTCAATGTTCTAGATGTTTCACCTAAATAGAATGTGTCGCATTCACATGATATCTGATATATGCAATTTTTTGAAGATTGTTCTTCATTTTTTGGTTTTGTTTTTGTTAGTATAGATCTCAACGTATTATCAGTTAATCTTGACAACGGTAGCTGGAACGCTACCGAAACGTCGAAATAAAAAATAAAAAAACATTATTGTGGTTTGATTCCAAAAAAATAGGAAAAAAAATAATAAGTAATGCCACGAGGAACTTACAGAAGATATAAGATAGTAATTAAAACTGTCCCAAAAATATCAGGTTAGGTACAAGTTACAAATATGTCAGCTCAGTAAGAGACTTTTATAACTAAATGTAATTCAATGGTGTACAGAAAGCTCTAAAGCAGAGTTTCCCAAATTTTGTTTTTTCGTGGACTTCAAAATTTTGATGGTTGCGGTGGACTCCATGCCCTACCCATAGCTTCCCTAGCTACATTTTTACCACATTGACAGCCCTAATGTATCAATACTTCAAGAAATGGTGCTAGACAAAGACTGCTCGCTACTGCAGATCAAAAAACCGTGCTTTTGGCGTACTTTCACGAAAAATCTGGTGTGAATATGCTGAAATTCATCCTTTTCATAAAGGAAAACCTAGATATTTCCGAGTGTCCTTAACCTGGAAATAGAAAGTGCTCAAAACAGGTCGGAAAAAACTTTAACTTTCAATTTCAAGTAAAATAGAAGAGTTCAGTCTAAGGTCAGTGTGCCCAACAAAAGTGGTTTTGTCTGACAAGAATGACAGTTAAGGTCTACTATTCAAAACATAAGATTTTGCATGTTTTTTATCATTGCGAACATCTATATTGCTTTATTAAAATAATGAATACACCCCGAAAGCGTATATCTTGAAATTTAAAATGACTTTTTAGCTGAATACTCAACATATCGGTGGCCAATAACTCTAGGAACTTTTGGCAAGTCAACATTTCATTTCTGTTATTCTGCATAGATCACTAGCTATGTCAAATGTCAGCTATATTTATTTTTGTTAATATTCGTTTAATTGTGTATGTCCATTTTCGATTATATTTTTGTAGCATTTCTAGTTAGTTGTATCTCTATTCTTCTAATTACTTTTTCCACTGACATCTAACATAACTAGTGAATGAAATGGTGACATGCCAAGAGTTCCTAGAATTATTGGCCACCGATATGTTGTGTATTCAGCTGAAAAGTTATTTTATATTTCAAGATATACGCTTCGGGGGTGTATTCATAATTTTAATAAAGCAATATAGATGTTCGCAATGATAAAAAACATGCAAAAATCTTGTGTTTTGAAGGGTAGACCTTAACTGTCATTCTTGTCAGAAAAAACCATTTTTTGTTGGCCATACTGACCTTAGACTAAACTCCTCTATTGCTTAATTTCTGAACTTGAAAACTTCAAGGAGTATATGGACACTCCCTTAGAAGATCGTCGGCTACTTTATGATTAAATAGTGGAGTTGTATATAAGATAACGAATCCAAAAGTCTACTGCAGTACTTCAAGAGTAACAGAAAACTTGGTTCGAAATGGAGAAAGTATAAAGTTAGAGCATTTCATACAAATCAAGAAAGAACGAAGAAAATATTTGTCCAAATTTTGTGAATAATGTTCATAATTGTAATAATTGTACTATTAATATTTATATAAATAAATAAGATGCATGTTTTATATGGCATGAATTATTACCAGGGTGGTAAGTTGAGCCCTCGTCAAGGTCAATCCATACCATTTTAGTTTTGCTACTCACGTCCTTCAAAATAATGTCAAAACACAATATAGGAAGGAGAAATATGATAAGTAGATATCCTCTACTCTACTATTAATATTTTAATTTGAGTTTTGTTCGGCTTCGAATATTTTCTTCATGTCGTATAAACATACGCGAACATTTCATAAAGCAAAAACCGCATTTTCCTTCATGAATATTTCATTCAAGCGCCGTGTCTGGGGTTCTAAATGTTCAAGGTAAAATCATGACAATTAAACGTCGAGAATTCTTCGAATAAAACTCATATGGAGAAAGTCACGGAACATCCGGCGAACATGCGAGGAACGGTCGCGTGCGTATGTGGTATTTTCCCGATTTTCCCGGCACGTACAAAAACATTTATGCCTTAAGAACAACGCGAAAGGGCCTTTTCTGGCTGTTCTACTCTCTTCGCTCCCTCGGGAAACTTTCTAATGAGGGTGGAAAAGCAGAAGTGCAATGAGGAAAATTAAAGCGTAAGGCAAGAGATTTGGAATATCGTATTATAAAGACGTGTTCTATTCACAATTAACATATAAAATTTATCATAAATGCACACTATTAATTTGTTAACTAAACATAGTTAAATGAATTTGAATATTCAAACATTTATAGAACGATTTAATTGACAGGGAGAACATTTTAAAATTAATTTAATTCTTCCAGCTTTTGAAGAACAAAGAAGGATCCTTTTCACCATATTATAAATAACAAAAATTCTTCGCTATACACTCCTGATTTTGACCTAAGTGACTCTTTTAATTCTCGGACATCCCAGATGATCATTTATATCAAAAAGGATCGAGAAAACTCGTTAAAATCTTGATGTTCGTTCTTTTAATTTTTTGGATATTGAAAAACTATTTAAAATCTGAAAACAGTGTGAGGAATAGATTCATTATTTCGGGTACTGTACATCTTTTTTAAAAAATCACGGAATACAACAAATTTAAATTATAAATTCAACGTGAGTATGCGATCACTACCTTCTGTAATCTTTGTCACTACCTTCACAATTCCTTGTTTGTGGGAAATCAGTCAGGATTTAGGGAAGGTTATTCATGTGAAACATAGTTACAATAAACTACCTATATCTAAATGGAAGCAAGTAGTTGATGAAAATAAATATATAATAGCAGTTTTTTTCATTTCAAACGAGCTTTTGAGACAATAGATCGTAAAATTTTGATTAATAAATTGAAATATTATGGTTTTGCAGGACGAGTCCTGACCTGGTTTGAACAGTATATGACTGATAGATTACAATTTGTAAAGCTATAGGTAAATCAACATCTGAAGTGCTAGAAAATAACTGAGTACCTCAAGGAAGTATATTTGGACCGCTTCTATTTATCATATATTTAAATGACATTAATTATATTGAGTGTGATTTTATTAATCTATTTGCAGATTATACACTGTTAGCATGTTATGGGTATAGCCTTGAGAAAATTTTGAATAAACTGAATAATATATTGAAAGTTTTTGAATAAAAATAAACTTAAACTTAATACTAAAAAAACCAAAGCAATGATTCTGGAAAGTAAATATAAATTAAGCCAAATAAATTATAATAGATATAGCATTAGAATTGAAAATGAGAACGTAGAATGGGTTAATGATTTTAAATACTTGGGATTTATTTTAGATGAAAATTTATTATTGAAACCTCATTGCGAATATGTATGTAAAAAAATAACAAAAAAGCTATTTTTCTTCTCAAGGATTGCTTCAAATCTATCTCTCTTCTCTAGATTAACAGTGTATAAAACTATTATACAACCTCATTTTGGCTACTGCGGATCATTACTTTATAAATTGGATAATAACTGTTTACAAAGACTACAAAAATTGCAAAATAGAATGAGAATAATCCTTCGATGTAACAAGATGCACAGATAAATAGTATGCTGACAACTTTGAGTTGGATTTCAGTCAGACAAAGATTTTATTGTTTAGCAATGACTTTTGTTTACAAAACTAAAAATAAAAAACTTCCTGAGTACTTCAATGATTTTATCGTCTATAATAATGAAATACATAACTACAATTAGATCTGTTAATAATTCCTATATACCACAAGCAAGACTAGCCATGGCAACAAAATCTATTTTCATATGCGGATTACGTGAATCTAATGTATTGCCTACTGAAATTAAAACGAGTACCTCTCTACCTAAGTTTAAAAAATATTTGCTACAATTCATTTCCAATCCGTAAATTAAATTTGTAATTTTGTATGTTAATTTTAATATGTATTTATTTTAACTATAAAACTTCTTACTTTTATTATCTACTAATTTTATCAAGATTTTAATTTGTTTTATTCATTTAGCTGAATTTGTGCGTATACTGACTACAATATGTGATATTTACTGCTATGTATTAGGACCTCCTATATTAAATAAATAAATATTATTATTGAAATTCATAGTTCTTTGTAGTGTTCCACATTTTTTACGTTCTGCATTACATTCTAGTTTTTGATTGTAGATATATACGATAGAAAAACAAACAATTCGACGTTTTTCATACAAAAACTCTCAATTCCACGTAAATACAGCCCGAAACGGTCAACTATGATTGAAAAAAGTAAAAAACCCTCAAATCTACTTAAAAAGCATACGAGGACCAAATAATACACAAATTTACTCGAATATACTTTTTAAAATGCAATTGGACCATTTTCCATTCTATTTCAGTCCAATACAGACCAATAGAAATCGATAACATTTTTGAATACAGAATGAAGAGTCCTTTTAAACGAAATTTCACAAGCCCATATTATAGGAATCGTGACGTAGATCATCGATAACTTCATTCACCTGCTCGGAAACATTGACTTTCATGTTCTCGTGATTATCACCACTACAGTTGAATGCAATTCACCATCCAAAAAATCGTTTTCACTGCCAATATATGCTATGATTGGCGCGGCGCGGCGCAAAAGATCTGACCGTTACGTTGCTGCGTTATGTGTTTACGAAGCAGCGAAAACTCTAATGCCGTCATATATCGATGTCTCGGGTTTAAATTTTACACAAAGGTTGATAATATAATGGTATATTAATCGATTGTTGATAATCGATTAGGAGATATACCTTACAGTTGCGCACGTCCGTTTTATCCTAAAAAAAATATCTTCTGTAAGTTCCTTGTGGCATTACTTATTCTTTTTTCTTATCCTTTTGCTGGAAATATTTTAAATTAATCCATAGATTGAAGAAAAAACCGAGGACAGAATTTTGTAACGAAATAATTCATCTACTACTTTACAACTACAATTTAATGATAATCGATCAATAATAATCGATTGGAAATATTCGAATACTCATCGATTATATACAATCGGTTATTAATAGATTGTTGATGAAGGATTGATGATAATCGATTATTATTCGATTGAGGTTGATAGATTGTTGATAATCGATTGCTGATAATCGATCACAAATCATCGATTATTAATCAATTGATGATAATTGATAATAATCGATTGTTTATTATATAATTTATTTATTGATTCAAAAAATTTGAATATTGCTTAAAAGGAACTAAAGTTCTTACCGTGTGTCCGGTGACACGTTCTTCAATTTTTTCTATTTCTGAGATTGTTTTTTTCTCTTTTGAATATCAATTCACCGGGTACTAATAATATTCCTGTCGACCCAAATTTCCTTAACAATGGTTGATCCAAGCTTCGTCAAGTTTCGACAAAACTGAACTGATAAACACGTTGTATTAATATCTTTTTAAAAATGAGTAAAAAACCGTTTCTGTATTGGGCACTTTAATTTCCTATCAAATAAAGGAACGTACAGAAAATAGAAATGAAAGTACTGCCAAATGTGAAATGACTTTCCAGACTTGATCAGATTTTTCATGGGAATAATTAAGTGTAACAGTTCTTGTGCAGTTTGTGTGCACCGATGTATAATTATTAAAATTTAATGGATTTATCTAGAACCGCTATTATCGTGAGAAATCATACACAAGTTGTATAGATGTACATATAAAAAAATTTAAAAAATATACACGTCGAAGCAAATTTTACGGTTTTACAGTTTTCTGTAAAGCATTGAAATTATACTTAAAGTGTGATAATATCATGTTAACAATGCTTGAGAACTTCTAAAAAAATAACATTAGATCATTCTTTAACCAGTTATAATTTTGTAATGTAAGAGGTAGTTTTTTAACGATAATATTGCGAAGAGATTTCGTAGTTTAAGCTGGTAAAGATGGTAAATCGTAATTAATTACGTCATTATTGACCCTATAGGAAATATTTTAAATGGAAAAAGATGTGGCTATGTCTGAATAAGTTTTCAAAAACTCTATTTTCACCTTTTTGGTAAATTACTTCAAAAATAACCGCGATAAACGAGATTTTTGTAATAAAATAATCATGACAACGAAGAAAAAGTTCAAATATTTAAACGAAACAATAACAATTGGTTCATTTATAAAATTTAAACATAAATAAATACTAATTTTCAATATACAATTACTTATTGATATTAATATTGTTTATTTTAAATCAAATCTGCCTTTAATGACTTGAACAACATTAATAGTTATCAGTACCTACCCAACAATGTATTCCTCAAAAAATTAAGACATTATCCCTATCCATATTAACAATATTTTATTCAAGATAAGGAATCAGTTATAGTCCTGATCTTCTCCCTATCCAAGCTTAGCAAGATTTCTGCTTTAAGCTTTGAAGGTTCTTTGATAGAGATATTTTATTGCTTTGAGCCTAATATCTCATTTCAGAAGGACCTTGCTTCGCGGTCTATTTAGTCCGAAATTCCATGAGATCTCTAGTAATCCAAGCCAGCTTTGAATAGCAACTGTTAGAGCACGGTATTGTAGTCTGATTTAAAAAAATATATATTTCTATTCACCTGTTAGAGTAGAGTTTTCTAACATTCACCCAATGCAAAGATCAATGGCGAAAACTTACAACTAACAACAAATTAAGTCTTTGGTTGGCTGCACCAAGCGGCGGATCCAGCTTGAGATCCAATTTGGATCCGTTCTGAACCAGCTCGTGCTTGCCACAAGTAGGGAAAGTTGCTTCCCTTTTTATTATTCCACACCTGAAAAAATGGATTAGTGCTCCATGGCATCCTGCACTTTGCACATCTCAAGACCCCACTATCCAGTTTGTACATTCTGTAGTTGATCTTCACCCTCTCAAGGTGGAGATGAAGGTGAGAATAATTTCCAGCGAGTTCTTGAAAGTTGTGCGAATGGCATCCGTAATCGCGAGGCAAGTCTGTCTCTGAAGTCTGGCGAGCTTAATACGGGCCACTTGCTAAACCAGACCACGAAGTCATATGTGATCGTAGGGCTGAGTACCTTCACTACATGTGTTAATTGTCCTAGTTTGTTCCACATAAATCCATAATGCTAGACTGTACAATAAATTACAGTTTTGGCACAGATTATAAAGAGAACAGATCAAACGATTTTCAGCTGCGTCGTCAATGACCTTGGACCTCTAACTCGGCATGGCCGCGATGTTGCCAGTTTAAAATATTTTCTGAATTTCTTACCAAATTGCACTGTTGACTCGGGGACAATAACAATTTCTAGTGCCGGATCTAGTTTTTTTTGGAAGTTTCCACTAAATCTTTAAAACTGCGCCATGAATTAAAACGATAATCATAATCGAATTTATATTTATGTATTTATTAAATACCTATGTGTACATTCCTATGATTTGTTATAAATAGTCATTACTCTTGGGAGATTAATTAATAAATACATTTTTAGATAACACAATTAATTACAAAAATCAACCAAATTTTAAAGTTTTTGATATCAACTTTGGTGCTACAAATTATTATCAAAATTTTCCCTATCATACTTGTATATTGTATTCCCTTTGATAATAAATAAATTAAGAATTATTTGTACTTTAAAATTTCTTTCATCCTAGGCCGGGATATTAAATTACATACTCTCATCCCTTGGAAATCGCAAGAACTTTATTTTTCTTTCCGAATAAAATTTATTTGGACAGTCTACACTTCGCCGTGATGTTTATTCATTTTAAAAGAATAATAATCTATACCACTATATTTTTATAGTTAATATCACCACAACGCACAATCGACATTAGTCAAATAACACAATTAATATCGCCGAATGAACTCCTTCAAACAAAAAAGCAAACAAAAATGGCGTTATGAATTTTGAGCATGTTTTGACGTTTTGATCATGTTAGGTTAGGTTAGCCGTCACCGTTATTGTGCATGGTTGCCAAGGATGTGGTTTGTGGAAAAAGTATATATTTATGGTATGATTTTTATACATTATAATCTTTTTAATTGTATAATTCTCTTAATGTTAATAAAATTGATTTGAAACAAGTAATTATCGAATATTTGTATCTGTATAACTATCACACTTAAAAAAATGCTTATAAAATATTTGACCTATGATCGTAAATTGAAGGAAATATTATGCAAATTGACAACCCTATTGACAAATTTCGCGAAGCAGCCCGAACGGAGTCGACATCAGACGATGGGCATTCAAATGGGTATGTCCACCCATCTCTCTCTTTTTTTACTAATCTCTGTCAAGCTTTCGTATCTGTTCTCTTTATAATCTGTTGTTTTGGTGAGAAACACTATCATAACGCCTTACAAATTTGGAAATCACATTTCAAAGATCAGACCGCTTACTAAGAAGCAACAGCTACTTCCCTGGCTATATGCCACAAAAGATATTATGACATATGTTGATAACACGCTTTACTAAAACATGCCAATTGTTACAGGAAACTGTAATTAAAGTAAATGGAAGAAAGTTGTTTCCTGGTCCCTGTCGAGAATTCAAAAGTAGTAAATGTTTTGAGATTTACTAATTTTTATGACAAAGAAAACCTTGCAGCTTTGCTCTCTATATGTTCATAATCGAAATTAATTTTTAAATGTATGCTACACTGTGATAATTGTTGTTATAATTGTACACTGCTTGTTAATACATTACAATTATTATTACATTTTATGCTTTGTTACAATGATTGCTAGGATGTCGCATGTTTGTTGCAGTGTTACAATGTTTGTTATTAGTTATTACAGTTGTCAGAACCAAACAAGAGCCCCGGAAAATATGCAAACTAAAATAAGGTCATCGCAAGCAGCCAATCAAGAGCCAATGTTAACGATTGTCCATTAGTAATTGTTAAATATAATCGAAATAATATGACCGAGTTATTTCATCAACATACATCATTTTATTCATTCTGTACCAGTGTTGACAACGCGAGGATGATAATCCGATTTTTAGACAATTTCACTAATTTGGATCCAATAGTTTTTCGAATATTTTGTAGAATGGATATATAAAATGGCTATTGTTTTGGGGGATTTTCCATATTGACTGGGGTCGAAGACTTTATTTAGATAACCAATGTGTCCTTTTGGTAATTTTGACAAATTCTGATAATTTGAATAGTAAGTTCGGGTAATTTTAATTTTTGCATCGCAACAATCAACTTTGGGCTGTTAAGAAAAATGAACACTGGAAAAAATGAAATATACCAAATAGGTCACACTATTGATTTGAATTAAACAAAAAGTTAACAAACGGCATTCGACGGCTCTATTCCAAAAGATCCTGATGTGTAAGCAGATAGATGAAGGAATAGGCTACATAACCAGTTCATATTTTATTGCTATCCATATAAACTTGACCCTTCTTTTCCATGACATTACTACAGAGTCATGTAATTTGAGAATATAGACATATAGGGCAAACGGTAGTTTTATTTTTGGTCCAATATAAATTTTTTTATTAATATTTAGAGTTACATTTTCTGTAAGTTTGACTTTGTTTACATATATCTTAACAGTTGACATTTTATGGTATCGATATTTCGTTATCGATTCAAAATATCACAAAAATACAACTACAGCGAGATGAACACGCCCACCAGGGCTCACGTTTGCTTCTGCCAACTGTATGTTCCAATTCATTGTTTTCCGTACAACTTCCATAGTGTAAAATTTATGAAATTATCAGCTAAAAAATGTTATTAACTAAACCTTTTGTTACAGGAATTCAAAATTTAAAAAAAGAAAAAGAATGACCGTCGTATAACATCACCAATGAAAGAGTCTATTGACGATCAAAAAAAAATGACCCAGTCCCATTATTCTCTTCGATGGAACAACCATCAAACCCACATATTGTCGGCGTTCGAAGCACTATTACAAGCCGAAACTCTAGTAGACGTTACTTTAGTATGTGCCGAAACGTCAGTCCGAGCTCACAAAGTCGTATTGAGCGCATGCTCGCCGTTTTTTCAACGAATATTCTCCGAAAATCCTTGCAAACATCCCGTTATCGTATTAAAAGATTTCAACGGCTGGGAAGTACAGGCTATCGTCGATTTTATGTATAAAGGAGAAATATCTGTGATTCAAGAACAACTTCAAAGTTTGATAAAAGCCGCTGAAAGTCTTCAGGTGCGAGGTTTAGCTACGCAAGATCCTTTCGATAAGGAGAGTACTTCCATTATCAATCAAACACCGACGCCGTCAGCGTCTCCGAATGATTTCGATAGAAATTACTATCTTAACACTAGGTAAGTTTGTTATATTTAACTTTAAGAGCCGTTACACATGGGACTGATGGTCAGTCCCGATCATCCGCGGGGGCCATTATTTATAATACGACTTTCACAAGTACAGCGCATCGTCAGTCCGTAGATTCGTCAGCAAGGGCATACGGTGAGCCCGTGCGCACAGTGTATACTACGCATCAGGTATATTGGGATATTGTACATATTATGCGGCTTAACTCACGTATCCGTATCGTATAACATCCCGGTTTAATCACAGTGTTGTATTATCTACTTTAACGGCAAGAACGATGGCGAAAAATGAGTTACAAATAGATACAGAAATAAGTCTTATTGAATAAAATAGATGTATTTGGGATACTTCAGATGAAAATTACAAAGATCGTGACACTGACAAAGTGTGTTGAAATTGATACCCATCTCTTGAACATACAAAATTGTGCAAAACACAACATGCTTTTATAATTTTATTGCAAAGGCGAAAAGAAACATTGAGAGGTATGTGATAAAATGTTATTAATCCAAAATCTTTCATACAATAAAATATCCGAAATAACATACAAAAACAGTCAATATCTAAATCTGAATTGGGATGGAAATTGGACTAAGTTTAGAGAGGAAGTGCAAATTTTGTCAATCTAAATGAGTCAGTAAAATTCTTTTTAAGGAAGTGATCTTCACGCAAATAACACCTTTTATACCAAGGGTAAATGAAACTCAAAATCCAAACCACAACTTTAAAGTTGTGGTTTGGACTTTGAGTTTCATTTACCCTTAGTTTGGATTTCAACCACATTTGAGTAATGGATGATCTCTGGAAGTTGAACACCTTTTATTTTTAATAAGTAAGGTTCATTGTTTCAAACCATTTATAAGCTTGTTTAATATCCATATCGGGAAACTTAAAACTTCTTATATGTATAATTTTTTAGTTATTCAATTAACGTACCCCTCTAAACAATTTGGCATCTTGAACACACACTAATATTACAGAGCAAGCACACAAATACAGTGTTCAAAGTATTAAAGCACTTTTTTCACATGAGTACAGTGTGGAAACCACTTATGGAATAAAATTCTTTATGTCATTATTTTAGAAAATTATAAAAAATGCCTAGACACGTCAACTTTTGAATTGAGTTGTGCGTTATGTAAACATAAATGTAAATGTACAGGGTGATTCACGCAAGTATGCCACAGTCGTTGTTTTTTTTTTTAATGAAACACCCTGACAATAGCACAGTCTCCTATGGAACTCTCCTCCTCAACTTTGTTCAAAGTTTGAGGTGAAATATTCCGTATTTCTGTAGTTATCCTGTCTTTGAGGTCTACAATGCTAGTTGGTTTGTGTTGCATATACTTTGTTCTTGAGATAACCCCACAGAAAAAAATCTAGCGGCGTAAGGTCTGGCGATCTAGCTGGCCACTCAATAGTACCTCTTGGTCCAATCCATTTATTGGGGAAGATTTCATCTGAATAAGCTCTTACCATTAAAGCATAATGGGGTGTTGCCCCGTCTTGCTGGAACCAAACATTTCCATTCGGTTAGCTAGGATCTATTGCGTTGGGATATAAGTTTGCCAACGCAGTAATAACTTCATTTCAAAGCATATTTAAATATTTTTCAGGTGTCAAATTTCCATCTATAAATATAGGACCAATAATTTGGTCGCCTATGATACCGGTCCAAACGTTCACCTTTTGAGGGTACTTAGTATGTGTCTCAATCCAATTAGGATTCTCTGCTGACCAATATCTACAGTTCTGTCGGTTTACCTCTCCATTCAATGTGAATGTTGATTTGTCAGAAAAATGAATGGTACCTATCTCATTTCTGTTCAGCTTATTCATCAATCTTTCGCAGAAATCCATTCTACGATCTGGATTGTCTTCTGTTAACTCCTGCACAAAAGTTAATTTGTAGGGATGAAGTTTTTCTTTATGAAGACATCTTAGAACAGTTGTACGACTAACATTATTTTCACGGGCAATTTGACGTGTACTTGAAGTTGGATTCTCATCGACACTTAACAAAATATCCACTTTCACAACATCTTCAACGAAGTGTAGTTTTCTTTTCAATGGTTTGACATGTCCAAGTTCTCTGAATTGTGCATGACGTTTAGACACAGTACTTTGTGAAATATTAGGCAATTCGGGATACCTGTGATTAAATAAGTTTGCCACTTCAACTTGACTTCTGCAGTTATCCCCGTACCCGATCATCATTAAAATCTCAATTCGGTGAGTCTCAGTTAAATATTTCATTGTTATGTCGACAAGGAAAGAGTGTTTGACAAAGATTTTACTTTTTCAGTATAAAATGTCAACACATCAACAACAGACAGAATAGAAAACAATCCACATAATTTACCGATTTAAAACAATCCATATTATTTACCGATTTTGTCTAATTATTGGCGTTTTTAGGCAATTTTTAGGTATTTATGATAAAATTCATGGGCGTAGCAGGTTTTGTTTAATATACAAATACGTCTAATAATTAGTTAGTTTAGATTTTTGATAAATCCATATTTAGCTAATTTAAAAAAGTACCAATATTTCAAGTGTAATAAATTATTAATTTTAAAAATTCACCATGTATAATCCATAATTGACCATACATTATTTAGTTTGTTGTAATCGGTTCATTGAGAGGATTTCAAAAATATGCAAATATACAGGATGTTTTATTAAAAAAAAACAACACCGACTATGGCATACTTGCGCGAATCACCCTGTACATTTAAATTTATGTTTACATAACGCACAACTCAATTCAAAAGTTGACATGTCTCGGCATTTTTTATAATTTTCTAAAATAAAGACATAAAGAATTTTATTCCATAACTGGTTTCCACACTGTATATCTGGTACATACATATTATTTTGGTTTGGGTCACAAATATTTGGTAATCCTTCGTTCTTGTCTGCAAAAAAACGATCAAATGAAAAATAGTGTTATCATTTTTTTACGAAAACCCAACCTCAAACGTTCGTCTCCATGCTCAAACGTTTAGGGTGAAAAATGTTTTCAACTTACCTATGATAAGTGATGATAAATGCTGTGATAATAGTATTTACCAATGATAAAGATAATTAGTTTATTTGCAGAAAGGCCAATGAGTAGATTAAATAAAAATAAATTTAAGAATGACAAATGAAGTTTTGTGTAGAGGGAGGCGGGGTTTGTTAGTTCGGTTAGTTGCTGTGAAGCGCCATGCGTAGCTGGCTGCGCACAAACTTTGTTCCATTTCTTTACATATGATTTAAAACCTCTCTTATTTATTACTCTACGAACAGGACTGACCATCAGTCCCATGTGTAACGGCTCTAAGGCTGGACATGCACTGAATCGACACGGCTCGAGTCAGTACCTACCACTCGGCACAATAGAACTTTTTGATTCCCACACAAATAGATTGAAGCACGTTGTTTCAAAACCATACAGCGCCATACCGAACCGAGTTAATCTATTTCGTGTCCAACTTTAGGCTTTGGTTCTATTCCGTGTTCTTCACCCCATTTTTTCATTTCAGGTTTCCCAATACAGGAGTAGCTGCTAAAACTCCACCGGAACAATCGTCGCCGTTTTCTCCTTGTCCCGCTCAAAATAATTTCGAATCTCCAGTAAAACTCCCTCATATGCCTCGTCTATCATTTTCCGATAATATACTACCGCGACCGGAATGCCAATCTCCGGTACCTAGAAGAAAGCAAGCTCGACCTCGAAGACGATCCGGCGAGCTGTGCGGTCCTCAAGATCTCTCCGTTCCACTACCGAAATCTAATTCACCAGCTGCTGAAGAAACTGCTGAAAATCTTTGTATCAAAAAACAATGTAAGTTTATTGAATATTTACGATGTTGTTGTTGTTGTAATAATTTGTTGTATTTCGAATATTAGGCAGAGAACCTAAGAAAGAGATCAAAGAAGAAAAGTCGAGGACACCTGAAATGAGTCTCGGAAGTCCCGAAATGGATTTGAGTCTGCCCAGCAATAAGGATTTTCGATCGTCTCCTATTAGTATGCATCCTATAATGAATCTCAAACAAGAAATCGACAGTCATTCACCATTACCCTTTCCACCCATGCCGTCAGTTTCTGCGTTAACCATGACACCACCCCATAGTAAGTGTAAGTAAAGTTTTTTTAATACAATTACAAGAATTTTTAGTGTAGTATCTATTTGAATCATTTTCATAAGTTATTGTCGATAATTTCGGAAAGAAGAGCTTTCCAGGATGATTTCCTTCATGAATTTATTAGATATTATCTAAATTGAAAGTTATTTGACATAGCACCAGTTTTTGAATAATATATTTCTTTTTTTCAAGCTGTTGTAGGGTGCAAAAAACGCTAAAGTTTTCTGTTATTTTAACATTGTATCTATCCACTTTTATAGGGTACAAGTGTCAGAAAAAATAAGTAATTTCGTTCCAACCAAGCATTTCAAGTATACCCTTACTTTTATGTGTGATTTGGTCATAGCGATACTACAAATAGAGGCAATAACAAGCCAGCTTCGAACCCGTCAGCATATAAGAGAGAGAGATAGAAGTAGGAGGTTTATGCTGTCTTTCTCTAATAGCTTGTATGCTATATACTACAAAAACATACTTAAACAAACAAAGACGTACGTAACTCTGTTGTGAAGCATTTTTTCTACAATCACATTGAAAAGTAGGCTTTTTCGCTTGCCATTGACAACGAAAAGTTGACGTTTCTTGAGGAGAGTTACTTTACGCTCACCGAGCGTAAAAAATGGCAAAACGCTCGTTGCCCATAACAACCGATACTACAAACACAATTGTATTGACAGTGACAGATATAAAAGTTTGAAACATATTTGAATTGACATATTTAAACTGACAG
>CAJUYH010004142.1:0-28546 GCA_910591685.1 Galerucella tenella | reverse complement strand
TATACAGTTACCTTAGAGCTTATGAAAATACGAATAAGTATACTTTTAGAAACTTGAATATGCCGCATGAAAATTTTGTAAAATACATCTCATTATTAGAAACATTATTCCAAATGAATTTTGAGAAAGCTGCTACGGCATATAATATTGTTGAATCACTTATAAATATTAGTCAAACAACAGAGTTTGTACATCCTTTTGTCGATTTTCCAATAAAATATTTAATAAAACTTTTCTTCACGGTACGACTATATTACACATTAAAATGTGTCAATAAAAATTTCAAAAATCATAATCAAATGAAAATTGTAATATGGAAAAACCAATAAATATTTTGTATAAGACTATTGTTTTATTAACTCATCAGTGTACTGTTCTACAATATTTAAGAAAAAACATTTAACACGTTCAAGTCATTTTAAAACTTATGCACCTACGACTATGGTAAAATGAATCGTGAAACGATCCGTTCAAGGTTATCAAAAGCTCTGGCAATTTATGTTATAAGAGATACACTACTGGTTGGTTTATATACTGTGATTATATGTTAGATTTTAGATAAGCACTTGAAATTTATTGTAAATAAGAAATAAAGCTATCCTCGTTACATTTTAGAAAATATATAATTAAATTTTTGTTAATTCATGAACTTCAAAGGAACAGTCTACTTGGCTAGTAACTGAACTTGCACAAATTTACAGAAAATTAATCGTAGGTAAGTCAAAATAGATAATCTGTGAAGACTAGACAATGATAGAGAAAGATAATTATTTTCATGTTGTTGTGCTATAAGTGATAATAGTGAAATTCACGATAACTGTATATCGCAGGCTAGGATAAGATACCATAATTATCCGGTGGGATACTAGATACATGTCCATAAAGACACCAGATAAATGTTCATTATGAAACAAGCTTTCTGCGACACAAGATAAAATTAAGGTAAAGATAAATTTTCATATGCCATTTCCTATAGCATACAAAAACTTAGGCAAGGTAAGATTCTTCAGTTTGTGTCATTTGACACAATTCAACTGAAAAGTTAAGATAAGGTATTTTAGTTTGTGTAACTCTACACAATTCAACTAAAAAAAGATAAGGCGAGGTAAGGTATTTCAGTTTGTGTACCCGACACAATTTAAATGAAAAAAGATAAGACAAGGTAAGGTATTTCAGTTTGTGTACTCGACACAATTCAACTGAAAAAAGATGAAACGAGGTAAGATATTTCAGTTTGTGTTCTCGACACAATTCAACTGAAAAAAACATGAGGGAAGGTAAGATATAGTTATATAATGTTATGGAACATTCAAATTTTTAGTTTTCACTAATTAACATCCTAAAATTATATACCCCTAATTTCATAACCCAATTTAAGTATTACATCCATAATACTCTCAAATGTCGCAATTGTGTTATTGCAGGGATAAATCTAGTTTACCACTTTAATTATTACGCTCATAGCGCAATAGAGATATATTTTTAAAGATATAAGATACGAAAGATATAATCAAAAGAAAAATGAACAGATGAAGACAACACGGTAAAATCTAACACACAATAATTGAATACTATCAGGGAAAATTCTGGGACAAGAAATTGAGAATCAAATATCAAAACTATTGAAGAAAAACTTAATGGATGAATCATATAGCTCTTCTACTGCCCCGGCTACCCTGGTGTATAAGAAAGAAGACGGAAAAAGATCAAGATTATGTATAGATTTCCGGGAATTGAATATAATGGTTGTCCCTCAATCACAGCCATTCTCCTTGATTGAAGACTTGATGGTAAAGACTGTAAACTGTGAATATTATTCTACTTTTGATATAAATTCATCATTTCGGTCCATTTCTTCGAAAATTCAAGATAGACACAAGGCGTAATTTGTCACACAAGAAGGGCATTTCTAATGGACATGTGGCTTGAAGACAGCTCCGGCTATTTTCCAAAGAATATTAAGTTCTGGAAGTTCCGAGAGACACATAATACTTAAATCAAAACTACTTGAAGCAATACAAACAGAAGGATTTAGACTGAAATTCTCAAAATGCACTTTTGCAAAGTATGCAAAGTATTTGGGACATATAATAGAAAATAGTTCTGTTAGACATCTCAATGATTATTTAACAGCTGTCAGAAACGTCCCCATTCCAGAAACAAGTAAAAATATACGCCAGTTCCTTGGGAAAGTAAACTTTTATCATAAATTTGTATCACACAATGCAATTATCCTTGGACCATTACACAATTTATGAAAATATGTAAAATTCATATCCACCAAAGAATGTCAGGAATCATTTTTGATAAAATAAAAGAATCACTATGCTCAAAACCAATTCTGAAGATATTTGACCCAGAAAAACCAGTAAAAATGTACACAGATGCCAGTATTAAAGGAGAGGAAGCTGTGTTAAAACAGGTAGATAGAAACGGAGTGATGAAACCTGTAGCTCACTTTTCAAAAAAATTGACAGACACTCAAAAGAAAAAGGAAGGCGATATATTTGGAACGCCTGGCAATTACGGAGGCTGTGATATATTGGCAGCACTGGCTTATGAATGAAAAACTTATAGTATATTCAGATCATAAACCACTGGAAAATCTAAACATCGAGTCTAGAACTAATGAAGAACTGGGTGATTTGACCTATTATTTATCCCAATACAATTTCAAGATAAAATATAACCCGGGACAGTCAAGAAGTAGACTTACTGCTTAAGCAGAGATCCAGTCTTAAAACCTCATGTCAATACTGGAGATCTTTTAAAAGTTGTAAACCTAATAAATATGGAAGATATAAAAAAGGACCAAGACACAAATCTAGATCTACTGACTGGAAAATCAAAGTTTATACTGGAAGATGAAATTCACCACAGAAATAATAAAAGGTAAAAAATTATACTATCAGAATAATTTGTCGAAACACTAATTAGAGATGTACACAATACTTACTGCCACATTAGGAGAACCCAGATAATAGATAAAATAACCCCTTGCTATTCAGGAAAAAATATCATCACAAATATTAAGAAAATTTGTGATGAATGTGACATTTGTATAAAAAACAAATCAAGAAGGAATCCAAAATTTGGTTCGATGTCCCTGTTAGGTCCAGCAACACGACCATTTGAAATTATATCAATTGATACAATTGAAGGCTTCGGAGGATCAAGGTCTACAAAAAATACTTATATCCTCTGGCTGATCATTTTACACGAAATGCTCATATTTTAACATCAAAAAATCAAAACTCCAATGATTTTATCAATTTGATAGAAAAGGTGACACAAAGCGATCATATCAACAGACCAATACCCTGGCATGAATTCTAAAGAATTTGGAGACTTCCTGAAAAAAAGAAACATAACAATGATATTCACAGCGGTGGACGCACTATTTCCAAATGAACCTAATGAAAGGCTGAACCAAACTTGAATCAATAGGATAATATAACGAAACAGAACATACAGTCTCCAAATTTTATTCCAAAATATCTTTTGGAAGGAGAGAAATGGATATCTTGCCACTGGAATTGAAATCCAAATGTACAATATAAGATCTCAAAAGAGACAGAGAACTAGCATTTGGAAATTCAATAAGATCTCACAACTATAATGAAAAATTATTATATGATCTAAAAATTGTGTAGAAAACGGAAACCGGCTTAGGGCCGGTTTTACAATAGTGGTATAAACTAAGAGTAGGCCCACTCTCGGTATAGGATGTATTCTAGCGTTTTACAAAGCAGGTATAAGTTTAACAATGGAATAAGATTCTCGGAAAGTCTGGAATAAGCTATAACGTAGCCGAACAGACAGATATGTCGGTTACTCTACTAATAACCTCAAAAAGTGACATAACCGCAGGTTTTTTACACTAGTTCAACATTTGAATTTGGAGGCATAAACTTGAATTTCTATTTGTAGTGAATGTATAACTATAAATTATGTCTGTTAAAAGCGACAAACGAACGCGTTGTAGTTAGCAAGTGGATAATTATTCTCTGATTTGCTCTTTCTAGCCTAAATCTGGCCATAAACTCATCGTCAGCAAGGTATCGAAGTAATTGATCCTACAATAGTTTATAATAGCTTATGATAGTTTGGAAATAGTTTGAGTAGTTATCTTCCACGTATAGTTTGTTAGCGGAACCATATCTTCTTCATCGGAAGATTCAAATATTGGAAGATCATTCAAATCCATTTTAAAATAATAAATAGACTATCTTACGACAGCAAAAATTATCAATAATAAAAAGTCAGCTAAAATCCAATAACGACACTGTTCGTTAAGTTTTAAGGTTAACGAAGAAATACATCACATATGACAGGACTGAAAGAAGATATCAATTTATATGAACTACTCTCACCTTACTCCAAGAATTGCTATACCGGTGTAAAAAAAGCTTCGTAAAACCAACTAGTTTTATACTAGGTATGAATTTTGGTATAACTCTACTCCCAGAATAACTATACTGTTATTTATAACTAGTATAAATCTTTCTTGTAAAACCGGCCCTTAATAGGAAGAAAATGGATGAGTTAAGAATTGGACCCTGAAAAAGATTTCAATCTACGAAGTTGATGCTAGACATAAAAAGCGCAAGTCAAACTTCTACACAAAGTTATCCCCAGCAATGGTTAGCTCTTAATCGAACAATCATTATGATTCTGTTCTCTCCGAGGGTGGGAGGTGTGAAGAATATCACTACACTAGTGTAGTTCCTTTTTTTTTAAGTATTATGATTTACAGATTTCTAATATATCTTAATGTAATGTCAGTGACACTGCCTCAGTATTGAGGAAATTTTAGGAAATAAAAGTCAGGTAAGGCGATCTGAGAAAAACGTGGCACAGCATCAATGTTCTGTATAATATAAAAAAAGAAACTATAAACTTAACTAGAAGAAAAGGCCTTAAATGTTGTTTTTTGTTTTTTCAGGTGATTTACTCTTTTAGGAGGTGTAATTTGTGATAAAACTTTGTATTTAATTGTGTTGTGAATAAAAGAAATTTTGTTTTTCCAGAAAACGCAATTTCGTCTTCACTTTACGGAAGTATATTACCATTATAAGTATTTATTATGTCAGTCATAATCTCACAAAACTATAGTCGTCTGTTTGGGTCATCTTCATTTATTTCCTGTATTAAATGTATCTTGTTGAGATGAAATTTATAATGTCTCAAATCCCTACAGTAGTGTGCGAAAAAGAAGATTATTTGGCTCATTTTCTTGAAATTTTTGTAGGATCTAAATTAATATGCCCTAAAACTGCTACTTCTGCCGCTTCCGACCCAAATCCTATTTTCATGTATGTATATTGTCTTTTGATTAGCTGCTGACCTTGATCGACGAGTTTTATCATCAGCTGTAATACGTATGAATAATGGAGTTTATTGAATAAATTCGCTGTTCTTCTTGTACACTTCCGGTTTAAAAAAATTTGGAAATATGTCAAGGAAAAGGAGATATAGAATATCCCCGAGTTCAGACATGATGGTTACGGCTAAAGAGGTGTGTTATGTTGATAAAACGGTTAAAAAAGGAAATGTCTTAGCTTTCGACAAAACTTATTGCAGGATTTCAGACAAAAAATTGGAATCAGGAGAGATTCAATCACAGGAACTGCAAGGAATGTGAATGGCATGTTTCAAACAACTACAATGAAGCAAATTTAAGATATTGATGTATGGGAAACTTATTATTTGTGGCATCGTCGCTTGGGTCACTTGAATAGAAAGAAAGAAAATTGGAAAACTTCGAACGGATAATTCAATGAGTATATCAAAAATGGTTCCAAAACATTACAAAATAGAATTGAACATCAGAATACAATTATATACAGTGTGTCTACTTAAGTTGGAACCATATGGAAAACTTTTTTATTAGTGGTTTTATGAAAAAAAGGTATTGTTGATAAAAAGCTCTGCATGGTCCAAGAGTTGAAATGCAACCATCAGATATCAATTTTTCCAAGCAGTATACGAGGTTTGTCAAAAAATTTGAATTTTGTGCAGGAGTAAAGTATCTTTATTTTTTACAATTTAGAAAAATGTTATGAATTGAAGCTGTTTTGAATTTAAAGTTATATTCAAATATGCAATTACATTAATATGAAAATTCAGGTTTTGTGATTATGTACCAATAGTTCCATATTAATTATACTGGCTGGATACAATTTAACGCAATCTAGGATGCCCTGACATAAAGTATGTGACAGTGAATGTCACACAATAAAAATGGCAAATTTACTAAATCCTGAAGAAAAAATAGAACTTGTGTTAATTGTTGGAGACAATTACAAAAACTTTAAATTAATTCAAGGCTAGTGGAAGTAGAGAAAATAAATTTAAGAATAAACAGCGAAAACGGGTTGCGAATGACGACACTGAATTTGAAGTGATGCTTTCTGTTGTAGAAGATCCAAAAATGTCATTGAGAAAAAGGTCATCTACAATCCAAACTACTTCAATGAGTGAAGATACAGTGGCAAATATTTTGAAAAAAAAATAAATATCATGCAAACATACCGCAATTTGTACACACGTTACTACCAAGGGATTACGATATTCGTTTTGAATTCTGCGCTCTGATCCAAGGAAAGTTGGTTGAAGACCCATTTTTTACGAGAAATATAATATTTTACGATGAGGCAACATTTTCATCAAACGAAACAGTCTCATCACAAAATTGTCGCTGGCTAACAGTAATCCAAACTTTGTGATACAAACTCGTAGCCAATATTCTTTTAAAACTAACTTATGGTGTGGTGTATACAAAAATAAATTAGTTGGACCTTTTTTTTTCGACATTCCTTAAATACCGCACATTACTTACAATTATTAGAAAATCAAGTAAGTGATTTTTTGCACGACCTTCCGTTACAAGAACGTATGACAATTTGGTTCCAACAAGACGGTGCTTCCATCCATAGTGCATTTTACGTTAGAGTACTCCTTGAAAATATGTTTAATGGGAAGGTGATTCACAGATATTCAGATCTTTTTTGGCCTCCTAGGTCTGCTGATTTGACTCCCCTTGACTTTTTTTCGTGGGGTTACTTGAAACAGCAGGTTTATCAGCGAGGACCATTTGATGATATAGACCATTTGGAGAAGATTATTTCTGAAGAATGCCAAAAAATTACTCCAAATATGATACGGAAAGTGATACAATAGTTTGACAAAAGAACAATTGAATGTTTACAAAGAGAAGGTTGATATGTCGAAGTTGTAGGTTATTGGATTAAAATTTAATTATGTTTGTTTCTTTTTAATAAATATTCTTTGTATGGATTTTCAAATTGCTATAATAAATAATTATTATGCAATTATGCATTCATTTTGTATCTAAATTGCAAGGTGGTTCAAAAACAGTAGTGAATAGAGATAGGAGAGATAAATTGTATCCAGCCAGAATAATCAATATGGTAAATAATAATTGGTAAATAATCACAAAACCTAAATTTTCATAATAAATGGCTGTAATTGCATATTTAAATATAACTTTTATTTCAAAACAACTTTACTACATAACATTTTTCTGAATTGTTAAAAATAAAGATACTTTACTCTTGCACAAAATTCAAATTTTTTGACAAACCTCGTATACTGCTTGAAAAAATTGATATCTGATGGTTGCATTTCAACTTTTGGACCATGCAGAACTTTCTATCAGGAATAACTTTTTTTCATAAAACCACTAATAAGAAAGTTTTCCATATGGTTCCAACTTAAGTAGACATACTATATATACAGAAAGCCAACCGGCGTGGATGAGAGACTTATCTCAACTTTGGTTGAAAAGGCAAGATGCTATTCTGTACCCCAGAGGCAAACTATGTCAAGTCCAAAATTGGTCAAAATGAGTTAACTATGTTAAGTCACTCAATAAAGCATGTTTTATCATATGCTCTTAGAAATTACTCTCTACCTTACACGATAACGATTTTAACACTTTATAAACTAAGTTAAGTCCATATCTAGCTTAGAGCCAAAAAATGTTAAGTCCTAATGACATAGTTTGCTCCTGGCAACACTGTAAAGTTAGGTATGTCAAGTCACAACATAACCTTATTTATTATTCTACCTCGCATATTTGAAGAGAACGCTGTGATAGTGCGATAGTGAAATAATGCATTCTAGAACGCATAAAATACTTGCAAATCTAAAGAAAAATCAAAAGTCTAAAAATGGAGGTAAGTAAAATTCAATAATGATTAGTTAACGATTTAGTTCTGATTTCATATTATTTGTACTGAAAAGTTTGTGTATGAATTATGCGTTTATGCGTTTCTGAAACCATACGTTTTCAAATCGAATTCATCTCGTTCCATATGGACTTAACATAATTTGGGTTCTAGTAATTAATGTAATTTATAATGTCAGGTGTGACTCAACATATTTTTTTTTTTTTTTTTAATTTTGTAGAAATCAAAATCCTCGTTGAATTACAGAATATGACAAAATCCTAGAGTATTTTTTTTCTTTTTCAGAAAATGTAACTTCAAAAGTAACAGAATGGGGCCAAATAAAATGTATTTCAAATAATTCTCCAAAATATTCAGGAGAATCCCGTTTAAATACGGTAGATACAACTGAAGGGGTCGTACCTCAACAAGTAGCAGTAGTTGGTTCAATATTTAATTTTTCTAACAATTCTCCTGAATATTTGGGGGAAAACCAATCAAATGCAGTAAGGCACTTGGACATAACTGATGACTCTGAACTTCCAAAAGTAGCAGCAGCTGGTTCAACAAAGGTTATTCCAAAGAATTCGCCGATATATTTGGGGGAATCCAATTCGAATACTGAATGCCAATTGAACGCACCTACAGAAGTAGCAGTAATCGGACCATTAGAGGTTATTTCAAACAATTCTCCAATATATTTGGGAGGATCCCATTCAAATACTCCAAGCTACATGGAAGTAACTGATGGATTCGCAGAACCGGAGGAACCCTCTGCTACAAGTATTCAGTTTACGTCACATATCGACAGATCTCTTGGCAATAGTTCTACGTTCCAAAGAATCTCTGATGAGAGAGTTTCAAAAGTAAAAAGAAAACTGTTAATAACAAGACATGTCTCGGCCGAAAACCATCTAGAAGAAAATATTAATAGCGATGATAGTATTACAGATCCAGATTATCTGGAAAATGAAGAATCAGATCTAGAAAATTATAATGAACAGAACATGGAAGAGAATAGTGATTCTCAACAGAAAACAAAAAAGAAGAAACCAAATCCAAAAAAGTGGAAAAGAAACGTTGAAAAGTTCAATAGACACTCTGGGACGGAATATGTGTCAAAAAATAATAGAATAATCCCGAAGAAAGGCCTTAAGCCACCATGTTCAAATACCTGTAAGCTCAAGTGTTCAGAAAAAATACCAGAAGACGTAAGAGAAAGAATATATAATCAATACTGGACGGACCAAAAATCTGTTGATATGAAAAGACAATATATTGCTTCTCATGTGCAACAAGTTAGCGTTCAACGAAGAAGAGAACGAAATCATCAGCGAGATGGCAAAAGGCAACACACCAACAAATACTCCTTCGAAATTGATGGTCAGTCGTTATCCGTTTGCAAGAAATTCTTCCTCAATACTCTTTCTATATCTCAGCAATCTGTGGATACAGCTATAGCAAAAAAAAGGGAAGGGGGAATGGTATCGCCAGACAAAAGAGGAAAACACATACCTAGTAACAAGACACCGGTTGAGGTTCGTGAGAATGTCAGAGGTCATATAATGCAATTTCCCGTACAGGAATCCCATTATTCTCGAGAAAGGTCAAAAAAAAGGTACCTTGGAAACCATTTAAACATTTCAAAAATGTACCAACTTTATCTCGAATACTGCAAAGAAAACACCATACCTGAAAAATATATTGCCAAGGAATGGGTCTACTCAGATGTTTTCAATTATGAGTTTAATTATAGCTTCAAAAGTCCGGACAACGATACATGCGACGATTGTGATATTTTTCAGTTAAAGTTGCGTGATGCCGAAACAACAGGTATTAGACGCTTACTGCAAGAAGAGTACGACGCTCATTTAATAGACGCAGGTGACAGATATAAACTCAAAGCGTCAGACAAACAAAATTCAAGGCAATTACAGTCAATGAAGGTTTTAATGATGGACTTACAGAAATGTCTCCCAACTCCCGAACTTCACAATTCACAAAGTTTCTATAGCCTTAAATTATGGACTTATAATTTGGTACTTCACGACTCCACTGAGGAAAAAAGCTATTGTATGATGTGGGACGAGAGTATTGCTGGCCGAGGCGGGAATGAAGTTGCCTCCTGTATACTGAAGTGGTCGGAAATTTGCGATATATCCCAAAACGTTGAAGATTTGGTAATATGGTCTGACAACTGCCCTTCTCAAAATAGAAACAGTCAAATCGTGATGTGTTATTTTTATCTTCTCAAATTGAAACCAAATTTGAAAACTATCACTCATAAGTTTCTGGCTAAAGGGCATACTCATTTAGAAGCAGATGCAGATCACTCTCTAATTGAACGGGAAAGAAAGAAACTTTCTCAACTAAAGATAATCACGCCCTGGGACTGGCAGCAACTTGTAAGATTGTGTGGTAGAAATAAATCTTTTCATGTAACAGGAATGGATACAGATGATTTTTTAAACTTCAAAAGCCTATACGAAAGTAAGTCATCACCATTTATCGTAAGAAAAAAAACGACACGGGAGGAAATTTCTTAATATCACAAGTGTGTCAGTTGCAAGTGAGGCAAGACACACCTGGAGTTCTATTTTATAAAAACAAGTTTAGTGACGATTTCTCCTCTTACACTGCCACTAGAAATACAAGGAGAAGTAACAACTTACCAGAATCTTTGCCACAGATAAGAACCGGACTAAGGAAAATTTCTACAAAAAAATATCAACACCTTCAGAAGCTTATAAAATTTATTCCCAAACAATTTCACAATTATTATCTAAATCTTCCTCACGGCGAAGAAAGAGACGAGGAAGACGACTGATTTCGTTATTTCAGTTTTTTATATTTTTTTAAACCATTTGTTTGTAAAGTAATATTAATATTAAAACATTTGTGTACTTAAACTTGTTTGGTTCAATCAAAATTTCCAGACTGAGCGACTTAATATAGGTTAAGTCCATGAAACTTGTTTTTTTTTCGTAGCCGAAGTATGTTAAGTCACTTGGAAAAAAAAACAACCATATTTTTTGTTAACATAGTGCTTCAGCATTTTTGTTCAGGTAATATGACAATGTTTTCCTTGCTTACAAAAACATAAACAGAAACAATGTATCCAAACGTAATATATTGAATGAAAAAAATCTTTAAATTGAATTTTCTCAAAATGCTCGTTTTGGACTTAACATAGTTTGCCTCTGGAGTACAGTATTTGATTCAGGTTTAGGAATAGAGTATTGGTCGAAAGCAATAAATACCACAAACTACTCAAGAAATGGACCCCTCAAGCTATTTTCGTGAACACTCTCGAAGAAATGTGGAGCGTAGAGAAGCTAGATCTTGGAAATTAAGGAGTTTTTGGTTGCAAGGCTGTGATCCATGTTCTTGAAGAAAAACGTCGAAAATTGGATTCCAAATGGTAAGTAATGATTTTTGTAGGATATTGTGAAAACAGCAATGGTTTTCGTTTCATAAAAAAATGTCAAATGAATATTCTATTTTCTATTAATTAAGTTTGCGCAGCAAACAAGACCCAAAATCTGCTACAGAAGCTTCAAACAATAAGGACGCAGAAAATTGAAAAAAAGCTATGCAAGAAGAAATGGATTTGCTTAAAATTATAGAGACTCTGGTACTTTCTGAAGTTTCACCTGTTGAAAAAGTTGTCAAATCAAGATAAGTGTTCGAAACAAAGTACAACTCAGATGGGGGAATTGAGAGGAATACAGCACGCTTGGTAGCAACGAGCTACTTGCTAGATTATGGAATAGATCATACTGAAACTTTCTCGCCCATTTTTTTAAGAGATTTTCTCTTACACTAGCTGCTAAATATAAGCTAGACATCCATGAAATGAACGTGGGTCTTCACATCCTAAACTGAAGGAAGATATTTATATTGGGTTATTTTTTCGCCCACCTCAACGCATGAACGCAAATGTCACCTGCTTGATTTATTGGTAACCCTTTTTTTCTGATTAACGAACAACATACATAAATTCCCAATGAAAGTAAATTTTCCAAGAAACTTCACTTCACATTTCATAAGCACGCTATATTATATTGCCTATTTTACGAGTGTTAAGTCTAGTACGTGATATGGAAAAACATATTTTTAAAATTTCAGAGGGTTGAAAAGGATCTTTGTAAGTCTTTTCCCATGCCATTCGAAACGATCAACTTTCTCGCTGGTTATTCAAATTTATCCACCCACTTCTTTCTATGGTCGATTTATCATTTCGAAACTATTGGTGACTCTTAACTCCACACTCACATAAGAATAAACTACCTTTCGCTTTCTGAAAGTATATATTTAAACCTGCAGTGCGGTTATGTGAGTTTTGATGTACTGGATAAATTAATAATCTAGAAACTCAGCAAACAATAAGAGCTCTTTTTCCCAAATGAATATATTTTAAGTGTCATTATCCTATATGGAAACTTAATTTACACATCATAATTTTTAATATGAAGAAAAAATTAAGGTCCAGTTGATGAATGAATGTATAGCTCTGATATGAAAATGAACCGAGGTGACGATAAAACTGGGTTATGCTTAATTGGAAGATTTGACAGTGAATGAGCTGTACAGAGTTGGTTATTTTGGTTGTCTTCGTAGGCGATCCTTGAATCAAAAAAAAAAAATGGACAAATAGCAATGGTGCTACTACATTTCTTCTTCTATACTCAATCATTGATGTTTGTTTGATGTTTCTCATACCTGTTATTTGAACGAAGGGATCGGAACATAGTCAATTTCAATGAATGCTAGTTGAGTATTAGAAGTTTGTAACGGGTTAATTTATTTATTAAAGTAATCAACAAATTACAATAATTAATAACATCTATAAAAAAACTAAAAGAATAAGAAAAACTATTTCAAAGAATTATAAGCAATTATATCAAACGTAGATTCACGCAGCCGTGGCGCTTGGTCCAAATCGGCTGCAGTGGCTTTGCTTGCTTCTACCCTGCCGTCGTCTGAAGGTATAGGATCTAGTCAGATCTCTGTCGGTGTAGCACTCGCGTCCTTATTGCGCGCCATCTATGCGCGGGGCTATGAGATGTCCTCCGTGTGATGATGGTTGCAAACTAGACTGGGGTACATTGCGTCGCATATATATATGACCGCTACAAGTTTCAAAAAAACTGTTCAAATATATATTCCACATAGTTCATAATCAATGACGTACAAAAATTTTTTCAAGGTATTACAGTTTGGAGTTACCGTTCATTAGCATTTTTTTTAATGAAGCATTCTGTATATTAACGAATTGTTTCCAAACTATTTTTCAATCATGTTCGAAAATAATATACACAGTTGAAACTCTAACAAATTCTGTAAATTGATGAATAGAGGTTTATCGCAAAATTCCTAAAACACGTGAATTTTTTTTCCAATGGGTCACATCACGAAGTGATTTGTTTATATTTTGAATATCTGGGGGCCTTCAGATACCCTCATTTTTCTCCAATGGAAGGGTAGGTTGATCAATATCAAAAGCTTTTCCAATTCCATTTTTTTGTTATGTAAGCAATGTTATAAAAATGAAATAGGGAAATATTAACTGAAAGTACTTCAATGTATAGGTACATTTTTTCTTACTAGATAAGGACAATAAAAAGCCTGCTATATAGTTTTTCGGTCAATTTGAACTGAATGTGATTTATACTTATTTGCATTTTAACGTGTGAATTGAAAACGAAAAATTGAAGAATGCCCTATTCAACCGAGACGCATCGTATCGAAATTTCCATGATTATTTCACTCAATACAAAATACGCGCCTTCGATTGGTTTGAATATGAGGATTGATATCTGAACTAAACACAGGAGCTTCGTTAGGTCTCAGACAAATGTCTATTTGGTTCAATTCCAGTCTACGTCGTTTTCTGGGGTCCCGCCTTTTCGGTGGTGACCAAGTAGACGGTAGGGAGTCCTTAAAAATATCGTAGATCGCACCAGGTGAATACTGGTCGTCATCGTCGTCAAGTGCATAAGTCGGTCGTGGTGGCGTGCGAATCTCTATGAGTGTGCCAACGTCATCAGACTCGGTGATGAGGGCTTCATGCCCCATCGGCAATGGTGGAGCGAAGAATTCCAGAAATGGCGATTCTTGCCCCTCCTCGACATTCACTGCAAGCATTGTACCTTTCGTGCTATCAGGCAGTGCTTCCCGTCGTGGATGGCTATTTCTGATGTATTCGGGTGTCTTACCCCGTTGTACATCGAGGAAGTTGAATATCTTATCGGGTTTATCGGCGAAATACCATGCCCGTTGAGGAAGGTTCAGAACTAAGGCGGCTTTTTCGAGGAAGTCGATGCCTAACAAGGTGCGTTTGTCCTCTGCGTCGGGTAGTATTACAAAATTTATCGGAAATGTGCGATCACCGATATCGATTTGGGTCGTAGTAGACAGCACTTCTTTGGGTGTACAACGCCCGTCTGCGAGTGTGACGTCTACTAGCTGGTGGTGAGCTCGGTTAGCGTATTCAGGCTGTAGAAGTGGACCGAATGGGTTGACACATCGGGGCGAGACTTTTTTGAACAATCCGGGCAGTTGTTTCGGAAATACCCTTGTTTGCCGCATCCGTAACAGGAGATTTTCGCCGGTTCCTGTTTGTGATGGGTCTCTGTGCTATTTTCTTTTGCGGCTTGGCGTTTTCGGCATTCGTTTATTGAATGCCCTCTAAAATGGCAGTAGGCGCATCTGGGCTTCTTACTCGCGCTGGGTTTCGGTACACTGGGTGGTCCCATGGTTGCTGTTTCCTCCAGTTGAATATTTTCAATTTGCCTGGCTTGTTCCAGTAAGTTGTCGAAAGAGCGTATCGACTCTCTTGGGATTTGTTTACGTATATGGATTGCCAGCAATCCGTAAACCATGTCGAGTTTTGACCTCTCGTCGTGACGGTTTGGTGGTAACTTTGCATATTATGAAATCGTCGATTGGAACGTTAGACTCTTGGCGTTGGTCAAATATGTCGAGATACACTTGATAGGCTGGTTTAGCGGGCGAGAATGCATCTCTGATTAGTCGCGTGGAATCATCCCAGTTGGTCGCTTGGTTTTCTACCCCGCGCCACCATAGTGAAGCGTTGTTGGTGAGGAGTAGGGGTAAACCTTTAAGTGCGTCGGCATCACTTATTTTCTCAATTTCTTCATATATTGAAATGGTAGTTATGAACGTGTCGACGGTGTCGTGACATCTTTCGCCACTGAATCTTGCGGTGCAGCGGCTGAAACTGCCTGTGTTGGACGTCGTCGTCGTGGCGTTCGTAACGGAGATCTTCTCCAGCAGTTGTCGAAACTGTTCCTCATTGGAAGCAATGGACATATTGCTCCGTAGTCTCTGACTTCGTCGAGGAATGATTATGCAGTTATTCTGTAAAGACGGACTGAACAAAGCCAAATGAGCGAGTGTTTATCGTCGACTAAATTTTAGGGTAGAGCAGTATTGCGAATACCTTGACAGTAAAGCAGGTATGCGACTACCAAAAATGAAAGACTAGACAAAACAGCAAGCCAAAATATGGCGGAGGTTCTATCGCAGTCTTTCGAAGCTCTGTATAAATCTTGAAAATCTCTTAAAACTGACAAAACAAAGCAGGAATCTGCGAATGTTCTGATCGAATTTTCAGAAAATTTAAATTCACAAATCTTCTCGTCTAGCTTCTATGCCCTATTCAACCGAGACGCATCGTATCGAAATTTCCATGATTATTTCACTCAATACAAAATACGCGCCTTCGATCGGTTTGAATATGAGCATTGATATCTGAAAACACCATGTTTTCGATTTTGTATTCCGGCACCTGATTGGATATATGCAATTTTCCTATCTATGTGTTTCACATTGTCATTAGTTGATTTATTCGATATTAAAAATCTAGTGACTGACAGAAAATGTCAAATTATTGAAGAAACGTCAGAATCATTGTATCAAGAAATAATCTTGACAAATACAACTCGTGTAATTGATGATTATCGGAAATTTCTTCTCTTTTTCGAAACAAATTGTTGTTTTGGGAAACCACACTCGCGCTTACGCGCTCGTGCTGTTTCCAAACAACAATTTGTTTCTCAAAATCGAAGAAATTTGTATTTCGATAATCATTAACACACTTGTTGTATTATTATCGATAATTTTTTAGTGGATATAGTTACAAATCAAATTACTTAATTTCAAGTCATGTGTGAAATTTCATCCAATCACCGCTGTATTACAGCGATAATACCCTACATGTGGTGTTTTCAGTTTGGTGTTTATGTTTTATTGAAAATTAATTAAACGTCAAACTGACAACTGAAGCTATTACGGAATATTCTCTGTAATTATCGTTAACAACTTATTGCATAATCATTATTAAGCACTTCATTCATGTTAAATTGTAAAATAAATAATTTTGTTATGTGTATCGATTATTTAAAACAATAACAAAATGCTGCAACAGAGAAGATGGGAAACTGAAAAATTATCATATTTTTAAAAACAAATGAGTTGAATGTTTATCAGTTACTAGTTCACAATTATAATAGTTATTTATGTACCAAGGTAGTAAAGAGATTCTTTATCAGACCAGTCTGGAACTATGAGGTTAGGTTAGGTTAGGTTTGGACCAGGGTTCTGGAAAAGAAGGATACTGTATGGAGTAGTCCAATCAATCCTACTGTATGCTGCTCCCATCTATAAAAGCCTTTTGTTGTCAACGCAAAGAAATTTTGCACTTAAAACTATCTGCGAGTACAGAGACTGTGTCTCTGGAGGCCATACTAGTTATCTCGGGAATCCCACCCATAGATTTACTCATAGAGGAGAGATGCAGGAAGGAACGACACCAAATACTGACGAGAGAACTTGAAAAGAAGAAGGAAGAGGTAACTATGGAGAAGTGGCAAGCAAGGTGGAACGGAACCACAGATGTGGCACAATGGACGAAGCGCTGGATACCGGATATACCGAAATGGTTGGAATGCAGATTCAAACGAACTATTATATGACACAATTTCTAACGGGACACGGGAGCTTCAAAACTTATACCAACAGGATTAAGGAGAGTGAAGACGCATTATGCATTTATTGTGGAGCTATCGATAGCGCAGAGCATACTGTCCTCGAAGGTGAGGAGTTTGCAGAAGCTAGAAAAAACGCAGCGGAAAGATCGGATAATGGAACAAAGACGGGTAATATAATTGAGTGGATGATAGAAACAGAGGACAATTGGAAAATAGGATATGATACTTATAAATAAAATTATGGCCAAAAAAGAACAAGACGAGAGAATACATGAAACATCATGGGCGAATAAGCGGGAAAACGCTTGTGCACGCGAAGTAAACCGAAAGGTGTTCCCAGTGCACTGGTGCGGTAGGCAGGGTTTGCACTATTCTAGCCAGAGCTAGAGACCTTGAGTCCCACACTCCCAGTCGCGATAGACATGATCCGAGACCATGAGGTTCCTCACCCGTCAAAAAAAAAGACTGCGACTGGCAAGAGTCTATTGTGGCTCACACCTATTGAGATTTCACCAAACAAATTTAGCCTCCTAACAAAGCCTATAAGTTTATTTGGTGAATGATATTTCAGGTCCGATGACGAGAGAGAGACCCTGCCAAACATTTGATACCTGACTCGAGCCGCGGCGGGGCAGGCACAAATTATGCTTTGATGTTTCATCATCTTCCAGACAAAGACGGCAAGTCGGATCTTCCGACAGTCAGGCAGGCAGTCGGAAGTCAGTCAGTCAGTCAGGCAAATGTGGCAGGTCGTAGTAGATAGCACCAGTAATTGCCATACAAGCCTCTCTCTGTAAACCAGAGAGCTTTCCTTGGGCCATTCGCTGTAAAACTTTTGGCCACCAGGCAATAGCTCCATATGTGATTATTGGTCTAACAATCATCACATATATCCAATGAATTTGTTTGGGTCTCAAGCTCCAAGACCTTCCACAGATCCTGCGACATGTTTACAGGGATAGTCTGGTCTTATGGATAACTTTTTCCAAGTGAGCGTTCCAAGTAAGTTTCATATAAGGATAATCCCCAAATATTTTACTTCCGCTGCAAATGGAATAGCTTCACCATTTTAGGAAAGTGGAGGAGAATCCTTCAATTCCCTTCTCCTAGTGAAGGGAACTATTACAGCTTCTCCAGGGTTAACAGACATCTGATCCCTCTGACACTAACAACTGTGGACATCGTCCAACGTGTTTCGGAGGATATAATATGCTACCCTTCCTGACTTGGTCCTTGACAAATTATGAGACGAGTGAAAGAAGTGAGCGAGGCGAATAACAGGTGAGTCCGATAAAGACACTTTACTGACGTGGTGCATACAAAATTTCATCGCCAACTGTTCAGAATTCAGAATTTCATTGCATTCCATTATGACAAAGTAAACGGCAAATAAAACAAATCTACTTATTATTTGTTATATTTCAATTGAAGGTACACGTACCCTGAAGCATTATAAAAATCAATTCCTGGAGTCAAAGGAGTTTCAACAATATTTTGTTATAAATAAATCGCAAAAGACTATTATCGAGCCGTACTAGGGAGAAGCGTAACACTGATAGATGATGATTTTCGAGTAATGTCAAAGTCAAAATACTTTACCTGCCGCAAATGCACAGATAATAGTTATTCTTTATCGGCAAATGTGGCAGATAAAGTAAAGGAAGTTAAACTGTTTGTTTACTTCCGGAAATCCATCTGATAATTGAGGGCTTCACTGACGGTTGGCGATAATAGTATATTACGTAACGTGTGTGGTAAGAAGCATTTTACGTACGAATGAAAAAGTTACGCACGGTGCCTTGTAGCGGTGAGTGCGTAAAATGCTTCACAACACGAGTTACGTACTATACTTCACCTACAACCTACTTGTACTTGTATGTATAATCTTATTATTATTAATACTTGAACAACATCAACAATAGATATTTTTGATAATTTCATTGTATAACATTTAATTTCATAATATTAGTTATTATAATAATTGTTCATAGCAACAGTACAGTTATCGAATACAAATCATGAATCGCTTCCTTTGCTTGTTGAAGCATAAGAAAAAACAGCTACATTATCAGAGGTGCTCAATAAACTTTCATTTCCATCTCCATCACCAATGAAAGTAGCACATTGAATATCTTCTGTAAGTTCCTTGTGGCATTATTTATTATTTTTTGGGAATCAAACCACAATAATGTTTTTTATTTTTTATTATGACGTTTCGGTAGCGTTCCTGCTACCGTTGTCAAGATTAACTAGTAATGAAATAATTTTTGGTCCCTGTCCCTGTCACAACGAAAAAAACTAGACAATCAATAATATTTTGGAGCTCAAGACTACAAAACTTTGTCGTCAAATTCCATTGAGGTCCATTCATAGTAGATCACATTTCTAGTGAATTGTGGAATAAAATATTTTATAACATTTTAACAATATGCAGATAGTCTACTAGAAATGGAATCCAGTGAAGTGCACGTTCCAGGAACGGTTTTTATTGGGAAAGCGCTTTTTTCGCTTATTTTGGAAATGTTGCTAATAAAACGCGCTTGTTTGTTGGTTACTTTTTTGTGTGGGTATGATTATTTTTGTTTTTTTTTCAAATATGTATGACTTAGTTTGGTGATTTTATGTATTGAAGTGTGTTTCGATTAACAACTATTTTAATGATAGATCATAAGAAAACCTGGATAAAAACTTAATTTCTTTATTTACAAATTCTGCGGGTAGTTATCGGATTTAAAGTTCAACAAAAGCCATTATTAGATAAGGTCTGATGTAGTTAGTCTCTTCACAAATGTACCGGTAAAGAAAACCATAGAACTTGTCAAATCGAAATAAGAAATAGATCAGACCCTTACAGAAAGGACCAAATTGAGCGTAGCAGCAATAATATAATTATTAAAATTATGTATAACTAAAACATATTTTCAGTTCAATAATGATTTTTATGGACATAATTTTGGTCTTGCCATGGGCTCTTGCCTCTCACCAATTCTATCGAATATTTACATGGAATATTTTGGAGCCAATAATCAAAAATTAAAACCAATTGTCTGGTGGAGATATGTAGACGACATTTTTGCAATATGGCCTCATGACTTAGTATCTCTGAATGATTTCTTAACGTATATAAATGAAGGAGGAAAATCTATAAAATTTGAAATCGAAATTGAAAATAACAATTGTTAATACCCCATAATAAAAACAATAATATTAATAATTCAGCTAACATAATTTTTCAAAACTTGACAATACCGTGTATGTTAAGGGGTTATCAGGAAGAATTCAGAAAATTGGTAATCAATTCAATATTCGAACTAGTTTCAAGTCTAACAATACGTTGAAATTTATACTAACAAAAACAAAACCAAAAACTGGAGAACAATCTTCAAAAAATTGCATATATCAGATATCTTGTGAATGCGACAAATTCTATTAAGGTGAAACAACTAGACCATTGAAAGTCCGAATAAGTGAACATAAAATATATATCAAAGATAGGGAGTTCTTTAAGTCAGGTATTTGTAAACATGTTTGGAAAGAGGGGCATAAAATTCAATAGGATTCGACAAAAATAATATTGAATGAGCCCAATAATAAAAGACGAAAAATCGAAGAAAGTGCTTTAATACAACTAAATGCAGATAAATGTGTAGCTAGTATTTCAGCCGAATGTAGTCAAATTTGGTTACCAATGTTTGAAAGAGAAATTTCCGTTAATCAATTACCTGCGTTATCAGGATAGCATCATAAGTTTTTATCCAGGTTTTCTCATGATTTATCATTGGAATAGTTGTTAATCGATACACACTGCGATACACAAAATCACCAAACTGAGTCATACATATTTTGAAGACAAAAATAATCATACCTACACAAAAAAGTAACAAACAAACGCGTTTTATTAACAACATTTCCAAAATAAGCAAAAAAGCGCTATCCCGAAAAAAACGTTCCTGGAACGTGCACTTCACTGGATTCCATTTCTAGTAGACTATCATATCTTTGGAATGTCATAAAATGGAATATTTCATCTCACATTTTACCGGAGATGTGATCTAATATGAATGGACCTCAATAAAATTTGACAACAAAGTTTTGTAGTCTCAAACTTCGAAATATTATTGATTGTCTAGTTGTCATTTTTTTTTCGTTGTGTCAGATAGGGACCAAAAATTATTTTATTATTATTTATTCCTGACAAAGGTAGCTGGAACGCTACCGAAACGTCAAAATAGAAAAAAAATGAAAAACATTTTTTCAGTTTGATTCCCAAAAATTGAGAAAAAAAATAAAGCACATTTAAAAACTAACGTTCAATTATTATTAATATGTTGTTAATAATAAAAAATCCATTTTTGAATTATAATCAAAATATAGCTTTTTGGGCTTTTCATAGTTAAACGTGGCAATATCGAATAATATTTCCAAATAGTAAATTTTTAATAAAATTTCGACGTCTATTGACAGTTGCTAAGATGTTGCTAGGGAAGCCATGCGATTAACTTTACATCTGTTGGTTTTTTTACCGTGCGTAATAGACATTATTACATTGATGCCGACTGTGTGTTATTGACTGATTACAGGGGGGGTCGTAGGTACAGTACTTCATTTTACGATAAGATAAACTAATATCAACAATAAAAAAAAGTTTCCCAAATGGTGCGAGCTTAAGTGGACACAGTGTATATATGCAGTGGGAAATATAATCACTCCAAAGAATTTTTTGATCGCTCCTTGGATTTTTAATAATGGAATATGACGTATTCACCTCACCAGTGGACGAATTGTTGATGACTTCATACCTACTAACAATGGAATTATCACAGTTAATCATCAACTTATTCGAGCACAAAGATTGTTGAACTTAAACATACGATCGATTATATCTAATGTGAGTCCCTCCGTGCCACATAACATAATTGAAGCGAGGCTTAAGACCATTGAACTAAACTTGGAAACTCCGTTGAGCTTCCTGAAGATTGGCACACCAAATCCGGAATAAAAGCACATTTTTAGTATTCGTAAACATACATACATCTCTTTTTGGACAACCCATAATACCTGCATTTTCGGACATCAATTATGACAGCATATCTCACCAAATATTTCCCTCCTTTGATAACATCTGCTTCATTTGTATACAACCTGGTCATACAGCGAATGATTGTTCTTGTTCTCACATCCCAATCTCAGGGATATACAAATAATTTCAAACCAACAAAGATATCCCTACTTTTGCACATTCACCATCAAGCTGATATCTAGTGTAACGTTCATTCTAATTTATATTTACAGATTTATATTCAAATACAGTCCTCATTTAATATTTTATATAATAAACTAAACACACACTAACTATAATTTATATGAGAGTCACTTAATAAACACTTTATCGAGGCGCGATTGCTTTCTTCCAGTATCAACACTAACTGACTAACTAACTCCGCTGCGATGCTCGTCGCCTATTTATACTCGCACGTCTTGTAGTTCTCTAGAAAACTCTCGAAGTTCTGGTGGATGCGCTGGGTTTTTCCAGATGTTACGTATTCCAGATAATTCTCGAAAATAAGGCGAAGGAGCCATAGTCGTATCATATGGGAATTTCACTGGGGGCACTAATTGAGCACATTAATTCAGCAGCTCGCGTAACATTGCCCCCTCCTTAAGAGACAGTTTCTCCTGAAACTAACTAGAAAACTGAAACGAGATGACTGTATCGGCAACTGGTTCCCTTGTTACATTTTCCAGTTGCATGGAAGTAACATGCGACCGTCTTCTCTGTTGGCTGTGTCTCCCGTGCTTGGCCGCAGACTAGTACCTGCACTTCGGTGTCTCGGAAGATTACTCCTACCATGTTACGGATCATTCGCCAATATAAATGCCTACATTCAATCTTGGGCATGGCTAGCCTATGCACGTCCAATTCAAGCACATGCTCCCGCAAGCTTCGTAATGCTTCCCAGACATCCTCGTACGTTGGTCTTTCGTCGAAGGTGTTTCTCGTCACTGGGTGGAAATTGTAGCGGGAGCCATCTTGCAGCTTCAGAGCTTTACCTGGTACTGGTAACTGGTTTTGCAAACGTCGGGCGCCACTCTTCTTTATGAACAGAGATGCCAGTCCGCGTGCATCGGTTACGCTGGCAGGGATGTTTATTGCCAGTGAGTATTCCTCTGGAACGGTAAGCATGTCTTGTCGTCTCTCAGTGGTGACGTCGAATCTTACTTTTCCGGTACCACCATAAGCACCCATGAACTCTACAAAAGCAGGATCGGCTACTTCCTGAAGCTGGTGTACTTCCTCATCGTGGTCACACTCGAATGGCGCTAATCGGTTACGGTGTACCACCTTTGGCTTTCCGTTTGGGATCTTGCTGATAGGATAGATGACATCGTTGATTCGTTTCTTCACGAGGTACGGACCGTCCCAAGCTTTCTGCAACTTTGGAGAAAAACCCTTTTGTCTTCTTGGGTTATGCAGCCAGACTTTGTGTTCTTCGTGGAAACCTCCTTTTGTAGCTTGCGTATCGTACCTTTTCTTCATCCTATCGCTAGCGATCTTGAGATTCGATCGAACCAGCTCGTGTACGTCATCCATTCTTCTTCTCAGCTGGGTCACGTAATCTTCAGCAGCTATGTCTTCTCCGGGTCGGCATCCAAATTCAAGGTCGCAGGGTAATCTCATTCCGCGTCCAAACAGAACTTTTGTTGGTGTTTGGCCGGTAGACTCATTGATGGCGGATCTGTAGGCCATCGCAAATAGAGGGAGATATTGGTCCCAATCTCGTTGATGGTTAGATACTACTTTAGACAGGTATTTACCAAGAGTTCTGTTCATTCGCTCTACCATTTCGTCCGACTGTGGATGCAAAGCCGTAGTTCTCGTTTTCTCCATGCCAAGCTTTTCACAAACTTCCTGGAACAGCTGGCTTTCGAAGTTTCTGCCCTGGTCGCTGTGTATTTCCAGGGGCACTCCATATCGGCAAATGAACTCATTCAAAAGCACGTCGGCAACAGTTGCAGCTTCTTGGTTTGGAATGGCATACGCTTCTACCCATTTTCTGAAATAATCCATCACCACCAAGATGTACCTGCTGCCATTTGCTGTGGGTGGAAACGGTCGGCAATGTCCAGGGCAATGCGTTCAAAAGGGCTTCCGACATTGTACTGCTTCATAGGAGCCTTTCTTCTTCCCTGTGATCCATTGGTCGTAGCACAGGTAGTGCACTTCTTACACCAGTTCTTCAAATCTTCGGAGCTGTGCATCCAATAGAACCGTTTTCGCACTTTCTGGAGGGTCTTCTTCACACCTAGATGTCCTCCTGATGGACTGTCGTGTAATTTCCGCAGTACTGCTGCTACCCTTGTTCTTGGAATCACCAACTGTCTTGTACTTTCGGAACCTTCATCGTTCTCGATTACTCGCTGTAGCAAACCGTTTTCCAGAACCAGCGAGTCCCACTGGGCCCAATACGATTTAATCGTTGGCGAGTACCTTGAAATCTCCTGCCAAGTAGGTCAACAGGTCCTTTTTCCAATGTCGGATTTGCTTCAAGTCGGGATCGTTCTCTTGTTCCTCTTCCAACTTTTCCGGTGTCCATTCGTCGCTGGTCACCGTGGTTCTTCGAATGGCAGCTTCCTTAGCTTCTGTTTTGGTGCACTGAGAGCACCCTGTTGGGCATGGTCTTCTAGAGAGTGAGTATGCATTTCTATGGCTTATTCCGGCTCTATGCTCAATGGTGAAATTATTTTCTTGTAGCCTCTCGATCCATCTGGCGATTTGACCTTCATGGTTCTTAAATTGCATAAGCCACTTGAGTGCGGCATGATCGGGTCTAATCACAAATTTCTTCCCATACAGATACTGATAGAAGTGCTCCACGGACTTCACTACTGCTAGGAGCTCTCTTCTTGTGACGCAGTAGTTTTATTCTGGTTTGGAAAGAACTTCACTGAAATATCCCAGAACTTTCTCTTGTTTTCCTTGAACCTGTGATAGCACTCCTCCAATTCCAACATTGCTAGCATCAGTATCTAGTATGAATTCTTCCTCTGGTAGTGGATAGCCGAGTATAGGTGCAGTAGTCAAGTGCTTTTTCAAGGTTTCGAACGAAGTTTGACAGTCTTCGTCCCAGCGAAACTCCCTTGCTTCCTCTGTTAGTCGTGTCAAGGGCTTAGCGATATCTGCAAACTTCTTTATAAATCGCCTGTAGTATGTACAGAGTCCAAGGAAGCTTCTAACTTGGTGCTTGTCGGTGGGTCTTGGCCACTTTCGTACGGTAGCAGATTTTTCTTCGTCTACAGCTACACCATCCTTGCTGACTACATGGCCTAGATAATTGACTTTGTTTTGAAATAGTTGACATTTCTTGGGGTTGAGCATCAGTTGGGCAGCTTGCAACCTTTTGAAGACACCTTCCAAATTCTCTCGATGTTTTTCGAATGTCCTTCCCAATACTATTATGTCATCAAGATACACTAAGCATGTCTTCCAGGACAACCCTCGCAATACGTTTTCCATCAGTCTTTCAAACGTTGCGGGGGCATTGCACAGCCCAAATGGCATAACGGTGAAATGCCATAGTCCAGATCCGGTGGTAAGCGCTGTCTTTTCTTTATCGGCTGGATCCATTTCTACCTGTCAATATTCAGGTCCAAGGTAGAAAATAATTCGCTACCGGCCAGCGTATCCAGAGTATCGTCGATTCTCGGTAGAGGATAGCTATCTTCCTTTGTAACATTGTTAAATTGCTGGTAGTCCACGCAAAACCTCGTGGTTCCATCCTTCTTCTTCACCAGAACTATCGGAGAGACCCAAGGGCTGGTAGAAGGTTCTATTACCTTGTCCTCTTCCATCTCGCGAACAATTCTCTTCGCTTCCTCTCTTTTGGCCTGTGGTAGCCGTCGAGCCGGTTGTCTTATAGGCTTAGCGTCGCCGGTGTCAATTTTGTGTTTGACAGCAGATGTTCGTCCTGTCTTACCTCCTTTTGGTACAAAAAGAGATCGGTATTGTAGCAAAAGTTCTCTGATTTTTCTCTTCTCTTGCAGGCTGAGGGATTGTCCAGCCACTGCTATCATTTGTTCAAATTTATTGTTGGCATCATTGGAAGTTGTTGTTTGATAAATTATTGACGCCACTGGTACGCAAGTTCCAATTTTGGTCTCCTTCTTTATAGTTATGGGATGGTCATTCACATTTATAATGCGTACAGGTATTTCTTCGGCAGCCATGTCTAACCCTTTTCCTATCAGGATTCCTCGACCAACCTCTTTATCATGATTCCATGGTTCCATCATGACCGGTGTTCCTTCTTCGACGGTTTCTTGTAGCCTTGCCACAGTGGAAAATTCACTCCTTGCGGGTACAACCGTATCCTCCTGTACGGCTACCTGAACAGTCTTATCCTCGTGTGGGTGAAGAGATACTTCCTCAGAACTTACTCTAATCACTCGGTTCTTGAAATCTAGCTGGAAGCCATGTAGGTTCATAATGTCCATTCCGAGTATTATGTCCTCTTCGATATAGCGACAACGACAGTGTGGGTGAACTTCTCTGCGCCAATTCCCAATTGCACCGGTAGTTCTCCATGGACATTGGCGCTTTCACCTGTGGCAGTCCTGAGTCGCAGTCTCGTCGGTAAAAGTATTTTCCGGGTGTTGACAGTCTCGGGGCGAATAATAGTCCTCGTTGCTCCATTGTCCACCAATAGTGTATACTTCCTACCATTAACTTCACCATCCACGTATACCCTATCATCGCGACATTTCAGAGAGGCTATTAGAATGAGAGGGTCTTTGGAAGGTCTTCGGGTCAAAGCTGCCCTCTGAAGGTCGACCCTTCCTAGTTTTCCTGCTGGGCGTCTTTGTTTGTAGCAGTTCTCGGTCGCTTGCACGAACTGCGTACATGTCCCATTTCTCCACAATTCCAGCATCTCACAGCTTTCGATTTCCCATTTGAGATGCTTTTTATCATGTTGACAATCTGGTCAAGCTTGTTTTCCACTTGTTCGTCTGCTACAGCCTTCACCGTGCCGTATACTCCGGAAGCCTGTGAAGCTGCTTCGTACTCCAAGGCTGCAGAGAGTACGTCGACCTGTGCCGAGCCAAGCGTGGAGTTCTCTGCATTTCATGGTCACGAACTCCGTCGATGAATGTCTGTACGATGGATAGGCAAACCGCACCAACCTCGCAATATCTGCTTCGAATTCCTGCAGAGTTTCGTCGCGTTTTTGTTTGCGGTTTTTCAGCTGCGACTGGTACAGATGATCCAAGTGTTCCAGGCCATATCTCATGTTCAATCGCTTTTTGAGGTGTTCAAAATCTTCGGTCCCTTCCACTGGAATGGTCTGGAGGATATCCATGGCGTCTCCTCTAAGGGCAAGAGTTAAATTCAACGCTTTTTCTTTTTCACTCCAGTTGTTTGCCTTTGATGCCGCCTCTAATTGCTTAAGATAGTTCGGCCATGACGTTTTACCATCGAATGTTGGCAGTTTCACTCGGCTGTTAATATCGTTCTCCCTTTTCGGTTTCAACTCTACTTTCTCTGCAAGTTCGTCGTTGTTCGGGGCTTGCCTAGTTGTAATATCCGGGTGATGACTAGTCTCCCTTTCGATTTTTTGTTCCATTTCTTGCCCCATTCTTTTAATCTTTTTTTCCACGGCAGAAATTTCATTTTTTATATTCGTCGAAATTTTATTTTCCATAGCCGTCGAAATTTTATTTTCCATCGAAGTCATTTTATTTTCTATATCCGTCGAAATTTTATTTTCCATGGATAAAATTTAGTTTTTATATCCGACAATTCGTTTTTATGGAAGAGGTTATAGAGGCGGACGCTTCGTCGGTGAATTCAAACGTTTCCGGGTCCAATCCATTGTTAATCATAGCATTCTTCAGTCGTTCCACTAACGCTGACTTTGCCCCACTTGTGTCCAATTCGTAATTCTCCAACTCTCTTCGAAGCTCTGAAACTTTTAATTCACAAAGTTTCTCCGCATCTTCCTGTATATTTATTTTTTAATCCCACTTCTGACACCAATGTAACGTTTATTCTAATTTATATTTATATTCCAAGATCCCAGAACGATAAGACACAACTTATTTTCACATAATTGAAACCTCATGTTCTCAGTATTGTCTTAGGTGCTCAGAATACCTGCGCGCTTGTGGAGCTTGCCGAGTGACACCTGGGCAGGTACCAGGTGTGAAAGGTAACTAAAATTAATAGTTATTTAACTTAAATTTTCATAGCTGATTTTTATATATATTATGGAGAGTATTATTATAAAGATATACCATGAGCGTCAGACACTTTTCATGGGCCAGAACTTTTGTCAGACGCTTTAA